>JAVQIZ010031438.1:0-19603 GCA_036023535.2 Galaxias brevipinnis
TTATAATATCCATTATGCCATATTCCAAGATGAGCACTTCAAAAGACAATATTTTAGAATGGACTTGGGTTGAGAGCAGATATGTCATTGGGGTTTTCAAGTGGGCACCCTCCATCCCAGAGGTTTCGTTAATTTGAGCCCACGACACCTCCGAAAGGCTTAACGGTGAGCAATGATGTCTCAGAGCCACCCCCCTCTATATCCGCTCTCGGCACGGCCAGATATTTAAAAAATACAAAAAAGGTTGTTTATTAAACTGAGAGATATCCCTATACCTATCCCTAATTCCTATTCCTGCAGGCTTTCAATGCCAACTCTGCAGGGATACTTACCACCTGAAAAGAAGATAATCTTTCCCTACTCTGTTCCTGCAGGCTTGATAAATGACGCTCTGAAGGAAAGACTTACCTTTTTATACCTTTGTCCTGAGAATAAACCACTTCTTGGTTTTTCAGCATGATGTTCTTTACTTTTGTGCCCATATAGGATCCTTCCATTTCAGCCACAGCCACTGGCTACTTCTTTCTGCTATGTCTGACATAGCTTTTATGGTCTGGCGCAAATCTTTGCCGCAGATCCCTAACCTCTTAAGTAGTTTGGTTGTTCCATGGCATCCAACTTCCACAGGACACACCTTTGTTCTCCAACCTCTCTGTTCTGCTTCAGCTGCTAATTCGCTATAGCGGAGTTTCTTTCTTTCGTAAGCCTCGTCGCTTCTTCCCACAGGACTGTTAGCTATAACATAAACACTGCTGTGTGTTGGACCAGAGTAATAAGTCTGGTCTTCAGTTGGTTCTTGCAATCTCCGATGGGACTCTCAGTTGTTGTCTCTCATCAGCAAGCATTTTCCAATCACATGCTCTCCTCAGCTGCCCTGAGCTTTGTTTTGCCCTAGAACTCCTTTCCCGGAACTCCCTCCCTGACAAAGTGAATGTGGTGCATGTCGCCCTCTGCTCCAATTGGCAGGGCATTGACTGTTGAGCGCCTATGAACTATTGCTTCCGCCAACCATTTTAGTACTTGATTGTGGCGCCAGTTGTATCTTCCTTGAGTAAGGCTTGTCCTGCACCCAGCCATTATGTGTTTGAGATTAGCTGTCCCGCCACAGAGGGGGCATGTTGGATCCTCACCTACCCGTTGGCTGAGATTTCTCGGTGTTGGCAGTACGTCATATATTGCCCTAACAATTAAGCTAATTCTTGTGGATTCCATTCCCCACAAGTCCTTTCAGGTAATTTGCCTCTGCTCTACACTTTCCCAGTTCATCCATTGCCCCTGTTTGACTTGTGAGACAGTTTTAGTGCGCCTTACTGCTTCCTCTTGCTTAGGTATCTGTTCTGTGACTAATTTGCATTGTTCCAAAGGGGTTGCTTTTGACCATCTCGGTTTACTTGTACCAAGTCCAAATCCTCCTCGTCCATGTTGTACTTGTCCTTCTATTTCCGTATGTTTAAGGGCTGCTTTTGCCTGCAGTACTGTCTCTTTTGGATTCCAGTTCCATCCTGTTGCTAATGTGGGGGCCGTTTTTTACCTTTCTACACTATCTCGGGATTCTGTAAGTGTCATTTCTAATCTATCTTTGGTGCACTTAAATTCCTCTGTAAGCCCGGTAAGCGGCAGCTCCAGAGCACCTTTCCCATAAAGAGCCAGGCTACTAAGACACCGTGGCACCCCTAACCATTTCCTAGCATAAAAGCTGATTCTTCTTTCTAGCTTTTCAACTTTAGTGATGGGTATATCATACACTGTCAATGGCCACATGAGCCGGGGTAGAAGTCCAAACTGAAAGCTCCATAGTTTTAGTTACCACTTTCCGAGACTTTTGACAGGCTTTTTGATCATGGTCGGAATTGGATCCACCACTATGAAGAAAGTTTAGTTGCACAATTTTCCCAACAACAACTGATATGCTTCTGGATTTGCTTGGTTTTACTTTAATTCTAGCCCATTTAAGGTCATCATTAAGTTTGCTTGGTAGTCTTTTAGTACACGGAGCAAAAGTTTAATCAAAATCTGAAGATAAATAGTTTTTGATATTTGAGGTAAAAAATGAGTGTTTTCTAAAATATAATTGGAACCTGTGGGATTTTCCCAACGTTCTGTAAGCCAAAAATTATAAGTAATTGTAAAATAGGTCCAAGTTCAGGGCAACTCGATTTTGCAGGTCTCAAAATTAAGCTGATGATGTTTGGTTACGTGTTGCATTTGGGGAAAATCAAAATATACTTTTTAAGAGAACGACCCTTTTTTATGGGGTTGTCTGGTCTTCCCTAGATACTATAGTATAGTTAAGATTGCAGCAGCGAGCAGGAGTGCCTCGTAACTGTTAGCTGCAGGGGTGTCGCTTTCACAGGAACACAGTATTATTGACATAAATAAGTACTTGAATAAATTAGTTGATATTGTAGCGTTTTATGCCTGGTTGCAGATGGTGGAAAAGCAATCACATCCGCATTTTCTTGTGGAAATGCATTTCTAGTTTTTCATTTATATTGTATGTTGTAATTGTAATGTTCGTATACTGTAAGGCAGTGGTAACCAACCTTTTCAAGCCCAAGATCACATTCCAAAATGTAAGCCGAGATCTACCAATCCGATATTTTTCAAAAAACCCACTTAGGAGTAAGACTGTTTACATTACATTACATTACATTCATTTAGCAGACGCTTTTATCCAAAGCGACTTACAAAAATTGTGCCCTACGAAAAGATAATGGTAAAAACTACAAGTCAGGTAGAGAACATAAGTGCATCCCTGACTTAATCATCTAGATAAGAGCTAAGCAAGTGCTATATTAGACATCAGGATAATTAACAAAACCTTCATAAACCAACTACAAAAAAATATATATATATAACAAAAATTAATTTAACTTAATGCTTTGATTGATATTTGTCACAGCAATTGCGGGGGTTTCAATACGCGATTCGTACATTTTTGCACATGACAAGCAAATAATCACTGATTTAGGAAAAAATTATGTTTTGCAACAGTATGCTAAGCTATCAGTAGAAGTCACAATGATATGGAAGGATATTTACTGCAACTTATCTGTGTGCAAAAAACAAAGACATAGACTATAAACAGTTTCAGGCCTTAGGCTATCGAGGGTCAATCTCACGGGTGGACTGGACAGATAGATGTTATGGCTCTGAAGACATAAGCTTGACACATTGTTCTCGTCTAATCTTTGAGTCTGATAATGGATACTAAAACATTGTTAAAGACACCAACACCCCCTCATTATCAATAAGAAATTATAAGAATGAGAGGCTATTAACCCCAATATAAAAGTGTTACAATTTAAGCTCGCCAAATAATACACTTAATATCATATAAATGTACATACATTTTAATCAAAACTAAATAAAATGCCTGTTTGTTGGAATGTTGTATAGGTTTTTTTTCTCAGAAAAATCTGAATGCTTATCATGCAACAAAAGTCTGTGACATGAAGGGTGCAAGCAAAAGTATTTTTAAGCCACAAATCACTAGTTTAATTTAATCGATCGAAAAGAGATTTAGATGCACTATAGTGGAAGTTTTAGGCATTCTTTCTGAACATTACAAGAGCAAGTCCTTGTGTGTGCTAATAACTTCAAAAAAGCTTTGGACATGAACAGTCTGAATGCAATTCTGCAACCAGACCCACTGCAGCAAAACACTGAATTTATCAATTCTAGTGGAATGTCCCTGGTCCCAGGCTTCATAAAAAGACAATATTCAACTACTTAAGTTAGTGGTATCAATAACTAACGATTCTTAGCATGCAACATCCGTTTGTAAGCGAAACCACTCTAACCTTGTACTAAAAGCCCCCACAGTAAGATTGCTTCTGTTCCCCTTTCACTATCATTGTACCCCCTAGTCATTAAAGGCAGCCTCTGGCCACAGCACTAACCAAATCAAAGAGCTTTGGTCGGGCCTGAGTGCCAATGTGCAGGAGATCCTTAAAGCCCTTTGTGACCAAGAGGGCAGTCCTTTCACCTTCCCTCTCCAGTAAGGCATTGGTTGCCACTGTGGTGCCCATCCTGATCCAGCCAATCAGAGAAGTATCCACAGGCAGTTCTCTAGGAAAAGCCCGACCTGTTTCCTGTCCACAAAAAGGATAAACCTGAGGTTTAGGAGGTTTACAGAGTATGAAAGTAGACACAAGAGCGCACGCGCGCACACACGCACGCGCGCGCGCCTGCACAGATATAAATACACACACACACACACACACACACATAACGGTTTTTTAAAATAGTAAATTGGTTTCTCACTTTCACTGTTTTCCGAGAAATCATTATAAGACTGTGCATACTATTTTACATTAAACACTTCACTGCAATCACCCTCTCATATCGAATAAAAAGCTAGATTTATTAATCTATTGAATTATGCGTATGTATACCTAGTCCATTCCTACCCCATGCCACTGACATGTCAACCCATACTTTTGTTTCTCAAGTCTCACCTCCTGGAGGATCCTGCGGATCCCCTCAGTAGGAGCATCCTTGTAGTTTTGTGGGTCCCGAGACAGCAATTTCAGAACCCTCTCCCGGCCATCTGGCAATCTGGCAAAAACGTCTGTGAAAGTACCTCCACGGTCGACAGCGAAGTCAAACTTCCCTCTGATTTCGGCCATGCTAAAGAACTGTATAAAAAAAATTAAAAAAGATAAACAAGATATTAGAAACCTTGATGGAGAGCGAGAGCGAGAGAGCGAGCAAGCGAGAGAGAGAGAGGTCTGAGATAAGATGCAAGTATCTTCTTTACACTTGTGCACTTGGGAGCACCGTTCTTCGGTGAAATGCTCAATTCCCATCGGGTTTCAGAGTAAATAAAAAAAAAAGATCTATTCTAAATCAAGCCTTACCGTCCGTTTAAGTAACAACTGCTGTGCAATGTATTGTGGTAACCCCGTCCTGCAAATCTCAATTGTCCTTAAACCTTCCTCCTTCCACCGACAACTCCGTCATACAATATGACCGATCAATCAGCAAATACTTAAAGTCAATGAGTTCTCTACTGTAAATATGTGTTACTCCACCCCCTAAAGCAGAATGGGGGCTTGTACACTTCCTGGACAAAATTCCGCACAGCCACTACACTAGGCATCGGTGTTTGGGGTTTGCTTTGCTACTCCGCCCCCTTTAAGAAAAAGAACGTGAAGAGATTACGAGTCGTATTATTCAGCCTTTAAAATTAGAATTCGCGATCAAGGAGATTTTTCACTGTCAGCATGTCTAGAAATTCAAAAGTCTAAAAACACAATTCTCAGTGTTCTGTACTGCATATTGTACACTATAAGGTTATAATCTTAAATAACCCCCATATTGTATTAGAAAATGGTATACACCTTGTCAGCGGGTCAAATTTGACCTGGGTTTAAATGTATTAGGCCTACTTACCACTGACACAAACACTTAATCTCATCCAGTTAAGTGTTGTACTTCATACGTATCTTATTATTCATACACAACCAAGGAATCTATATTTTGTAGTTTATGTTATGGACCACATTTATACCTTATTGTAGGTCTAGGCACTATGCACGATGTATCCAATGTAATGATACAGAGAACAAGCACATATACTGTAAGTCTGTCTGTCAAACAACTTTTTTTTAAAAATCTCTGTTTTCCACCTGACATATGTTATGAGTCAGAATGATATTACGTATTATTATGTCAGTTTAAAGGGGCCCTATTATGCTTTTTGGGGTGGGGCTATTTGACGCTTACTTGATTTCACACAGTTGTAACAAAATTGTTCATAGGCTATAAAAAAATTACTTGAAAACGGGTCTGATAATCACCCTAAAAAGCCTGAAATATGTACTTTGTGAAACAATGCGTTTGTTGTGCCATCTAGTGGCATCTTCCGTAAACTGAGAAAGGAAGTAGTTCTCTCTTGTTGTCATGGTATTTTGTTGTCATGATTACTTCGTTGTCATGGTGAAGGAAGATGTGAGAAACCGCAACATTGAACGTAAGGATCTTTTTACGAATTTGTTACACCATGTCATGTCTGCTTCTTGCCTTAGGGTATTTGATTAGGAAACGTACGGTTTTTGTAGGCCTATTAGCCCCCGTTACAATTTACCTAAAATCTAAAGCAGTAAAGTTGATTCAGGAAACCCATACTTTGCTCATGTACTAGGCATTGGTATTTGCACGATATCATACAAGTATTATGGAATTAAAAAAGGCACGTGTCTCTAGACTCAAAGGAGTTTATTGCGAAAGAAAAGTTAGACAGAGGTTCAAAGGTCAAGCACAGATCGTCTTAAAATTGTTGTAAAAAGCTACCTGTAATATAGGCTATTTTCTGTAGATCTACCATCTAATTAGTATTTTGAAGTTGACGTCGATTTCGGTGCCTTCAGGTAATTCGTCACAACATCCAGTAGCCTACACTCGTTTTCTTCTCAAACGCAATTTGCAAGTAAAACGGCTTCCTTTTCAATTAATCAATTAATTGACGCGGATGTCCTAAAGACAGGTAGGCTTACAAGTCGTGTAGCCTAACTGTGATGCATTTGTGAATACTAAAATATCCAAATCTATAACAGGCTACACAATATACAACATCAGAATAATAATACCTAACAAACAGTCATTACTCAATTATTTGTGAAACTTTAGAGTGTAGTGACAGGAGAAATCTTCTTGGGTTAAGCACATGGCTAATCAAGCACATTTTAAAGCTATCTCACCATGCAAAACATTTGGTGGCTTTGTAATCCAAGGCACTTTATTGGGAGTACATAAGGCAGAGTAACATTCAACACCATAGATCTTTTCATTTTAGATCTTGGCATTTTCTGTAACATGGTGTAAGGATTTTGAATAAATAGAACCAAACCGTTCAGATGAGGGAAAGGTAATCTTGACAAAACCTTAGATAGAGAAATACAGAACGAAGTACTATACAGATGAGCCAGGTCTAATTTCACGTCAATTTCCTGAGGCCCATAGAAGATCATATCGAAGTATAGGCAAAAATTTACTCAGCCTACTGGTTCAACACTATAGTTGCAGGCTGTAGCTGCTCCGTTTCTGTGCCAACATATCAAATTTTTATCCAGAACAGTTTGCGGAGTTCACAAATGCCGTTCAGTTTAATTTTATCGTTGAACCCTAAAAACATAAGGCCATTTATTTCTATCATTCCTGAATTTGAAAACAAATAGAATATACATGATAGTATTTCAAATATAAAATACAAAGTGCAAAGGTTTGAAGAGGCACACATAAGATGCCCTGCATAGCCCTATTTGAATTGGTTACTCCTTTGTCTTTCTCATCCAGTTTGGTATTTTGCTTTTTTCATTCGGTTTCCTCAGTGGCAGTTCTGACATTGTGGGTGACATTTCTGCTTATTGACATTACAGCGACAGCCACCACTGGTGTCTCCAGGTCCCTGAAAACAGAAAAAGGTCTAGGTGTTATCAGGCACAATTTTAAGCCAGATACAGCTTTAGTCCCCTGGAGACCTGAGACCTCAAATCACATTACGTTATTCAGATGGCTGATGTCTACCTAATGTATATAGACGTAAAACAATACAACAAATCATTAGCCTACATAGACAACAAAAAGGGGTATGGATAAAACTTTCAGCTTTGTGTCAGGTCCTTCATCTTAAGTAAAAGATCATTCTTACCCCCGGGCCCCAGCGCTGACCTCTGGTTACCCAACAGATCTCTGTGTGACAAACAGTGCAGCGCAGCCAGTCACATCCCTCCTTTTTCTGAACAATGATGCCACACTGAGGGCAGTGCATGGCTTCCCCGGATTGTACCAGGGTCTGTGGATGACAGACAGAAAATGAAGACAAATTATAGACAAGTTAAGTCAGCTTTTAAGAATAGCAAAAATACATCAATACAACATAGCATAACATAACATTTAATATTCAAGTTACAACAACTGGGGTGTTAAAGCCCTAGGTCAAACACTGTGAGTTTGCACTGCAGACACACACTCACACACTGCACTAGTAAGGAGTTAGCTTGAAACAATACCCAATGTTGGGGAGAAAATATCATTGTAATTTTGAAAATCGTAAAGTGTTGCTGTTAACTGTCACTATTCAGATTGGAATGGGTCACTGGTTACCTTGAGCAGGTCTCTAGTTCTCCGAGCTGCAGAGTCGTTCAATGCTCGGGCCATAAGGTCATCCTGGTACTGTTTACAATTCATTTCCTCATGGATTGCCTTTAGGAGACACATACAAATTACATAAAATTTAGGAAAAGAAGGACAAAACTAAAAAGAAGAAAATAAACCAAACCATGACCTTTATAATCCAGCAAGTATATATTTGTGTGATAAAATGTGTCCAAGTACATTCTGTGCATGCGGCGTACCTTGCAGAGGAGACAGTTGCATTTGCCACACACAGGGCAGTGGAAGACATTCACTGTGTCCTCATACACACACCAGCCAGAGCAGTCTGGGCTGGCACAGTGGTAGCTGCCCTCACAGCGAGACTCTGCCACAGATAAGCCTCTCTGAAGCCAGCGTTCGTACTCCTCTCCAGACACCAGCTAGAAGTGACAAAGCAGTCATGGGAGAACAACAAGGACTAATATACACGGAAAGTGTAATTCATATCAGGATCAAACTGGTATTGTGTGCACTGAAACATATGTCAGTTGAACATGTATAAATACATAAATAATAATAATAATAATAATAATAAAATGTTATACTGCTTCTCATAATCCAGTTTGTTTTCTGATATCGCATATTTGAAGGAGTGTCGTCTTTGCACTGCGTCAGTGCTTCAACACCGCACTTTTTTTCTCATGTACAACTGGTTTATTTTGCCTGTGGTGTCAACGCTTTGAAATCCCTTAGAAGATCTATGGGTTGAGGGTTCACTCACAGCTTTAATCTCCCTCTCTTGCATAGTGCAGTCACAGGCGTAGGTGTCATCACGGTAGGGACAGGCCACTTCCGGATCCTCACACATCATAATCACAGAGCGCAGACACTCTCTGGGGACAAATACACAATCGGTGCACACTCTTCCCATTTTGGTTTGGCACCAAGTGTGCATCCACACACACACATGCACACGCACACACACGGCAATTGTGACAAAGTCTGTAACTCTCTGAGACGATCCTCTTACTTGCAAAAGCAGTGGAGACACTCTCGTAGCAGAACTCCTTCTCCAGGCTGCAGGTCAAGGTAACAAATCCTACAGTCCACAGCCTCCGGGTTAGGGACCAGGTCCTGACCATCAAGCATTACCAGCCGTTCAAAGTTCTCCTTTCGCTCAGCCTCCCTAGCCTGGGACCGGTTTGGGTGTGCAACATCACACAGATGACAAATGACACGTAAAAAAACTAAATATACCATACCAATTAAAACGTTTTAGACTCAAAACATTTTTATTTGAATGCTTTCAGTTAAATACGTTACAATGTGTAAAAGTATATGGCGATACATACATTCGGAGGCAACTTATGCCTTATAAACCTTTACACTAAACATCCCTCTCAGCAATCACTGAACATTCCATGAATTACAAATGTAGTTCACATTCTGGCCAAATGTGGCCCTTAGTGTGCAACTTGTGCAGTAAACATTCATTACAATTACATGATTGAGTGTGCTTGTACAAACACAAATTACTAACCATGTTATACAAATCTTTGCTATATATTAAAGAAAAAGGGGAGCAAGCAGACTTCTGTGTAGACATTTTTGCATTGTGTATGAGTTTAAGTACAACACCCAATGACAGGATCGATCACTATGCTTGGTATGTGTCACAATACTGAGTTGCAGTTCTCTCATTTGCAGTTGTGGTGCTCACATTGTAACATGAGTGTTTGTGTGTCTTTTAGTAGTCCTCGTCCAGGTTTTGCAGTAGCGAGCTGATATGAGCTCCAGCATTCCTCAGCTCTTCTCTTCTCCCTTTCTCCTTCGAAAAACAAAGAGACAAGAGAGAAGAGAAGAGATGAGAGTCAGCCTTTGAGAGCCCTGCCTCCCTAAGGTACCCAGCAAGGTCTTCTAGTCAGTACCTTTGGATACCAAGTGTTTCCTCTACACTTTCTAAATCCATAGTCCCCCTCATTATGGGACGTGTGAGTGTGTACGCTTTCCCTCCGTTTGGAGGGAATCAATTAACAGAGGAAGTCTGCTTGCGTGTGTGTGTGTGTGTATGTTTGTGCATTTGTTAACGTCCTACCTGCTGGTACTGCCTGACAGCTTCCTTCTCCTGCTGGATACGTCTGAGCTCCAATTCATCTGGTGTGTAGCTTCCCGGGACAGCGTAGCCCACTGGACGGTCTGTACTGCATATCTCACAGCCAGGCCGTGTTGGCTTGTTAATGTACGTACACGAGGGGCATGCCCATCCCTGGGAAACACATAGGCTTCCCTGTTAACACAGCTAACGCAAGCCCACCTGACTCCAATATAACAGCTGGCGTGGTTCCACTGTAAACCCATAACAGGGGTGTGCCTACATTAGAAGCTGTTCTGCCTGGGGAAAGTGCTTTGTTGAGTTGAGGCATCTCAAGGTTGATGAGATCTCGAATCTCACTGACACTGACTCTTGCAGACGCACCTGTCAAACTAGGGCCTAAATAGAGAAATAAAGAAAATAGGCCAATCAATATTTATCAGCACAACATTTTTATGTGTTTTGTGTACGGGGACTGAGGACTCACTGGGGCCATTGTTACTGAGTCTGGGAGGCAGAGTGCTATAATCCCTCCTGTCCTGAGACAAAAAGCCATTGCTGGTAATAGGAAGCGGCGGAGCAGAAAGAGAGAGAGAAGGAGGAGTAGTGAGAAGGAGGGCACTCTCCTGATCCTGCTGGAGAAGCTGGTGTGTGAGACCAGCATGAAGTGCCGACAACAGGTACAGGAAGGCTGTGTCGCCATCTTGACGCACACCATATGAAGACACAGAGCGTTGATCGGTGCATAGGCACTGGCCGATCACCCAACGCTGCACCCTCGGGTGAAAACCATATTCAAGGAACATCTGAAAACGGAGAGAAGATAGCAATACATTGGAGCCCATCGAAAAAAATTTTGTGAACAAACACACTATCAAAAGACAGATGTTAATGTAAAATAAGAAAACATGAGTGGCTAAGTCAATGTTTCTCACGGAAGTTATATCTAAACAAAAGCAACCCCTTTCAAAAGGAGCCATTTGGGCAATTCCAATAGACAAATGTTGTCCTTAAACCCAGTTTGACACAACACGGCATATCAACTTGAATATCTGCACATATGAAGGCTGACCATTTTGAAAGGGTTAGATTGCGTTCAGCGCTACAGGGGAAACCAGACTGACCTGCTGTTTGAGTGCTGCGATGTTGGTGTGAAGAAACACTTTCATCGAAATGCAACAAGAAGACGAAGAATCCTCAACAACAACAGCCAAGCTTTTAAACAAGGTAAGCAGAGCAGGAAAGTTCAGATATGATTTTAGACTCAGGATTTACATAATGACACTAAAATGAACTACAAAACGTCAACCTTGTGCTTACACAGAATGCCCTCACCTAATCTCGACATCCTTATTGCTCCTCACAGAGGGCTGGATTTTCAGTGCCACATGCTTTTCTGCCAGTGTGGCAGCAAAAACTGAGGCAGCCTGCATGTCACCTGCTTCAATAGCTTGGGTCAGCTCCACGCATACCTCTTCTACACACACGTTGCAGATGCCAGACCATAGATTACGCAGAAACCAACCAGTCATTCACCAAAGAACAACAAGGGAATAGGAAGCATTTACAAAGTTTCAAATGGTTTTGACTATAATGGCTGCTACCCCAATTTCTATAACTTTGAACCGGAGCTGGCTATCAAAAAAAATGAAAAAAGAAGAACAGCAGCAAACAGTGCACCATGGGGTTCTGTTTACTGTAGGATGCTGTACCTGTATGTGGTAGAGTTGCAACACTGAGGGATTCCAAAGCCTGCAGAGGCAGTTGTCTGTCATTTGTAGATTTACAATCTGCGACTGTAAGAACATAAAATTAGGGAGACTGTGACAATTTAAACAAACTGAAAACTGAAAAAAGGGAGGGGAGTTTTGGAGAAGGCTGACTGACCTCTGTGTGCTTCTGTAAGTGATGACATCACCACTGTTGCCCACTCCTGTGCTTCTTTCTCACAACGGAAGTTGAAGCTGATGTGGTCATGGGGGGGAGTGATCAAGCTCAGCTCATGACATTTGGGGGACTTCACTTTATAGTGCACGGACCTTAAGTCAAACTCAGCGATGGACTGAGACAATAAAGAAAGACAAAATGGAACACGGGATTGCACTTGTCACATAGGTAAGCTGGGGTCAGCTTTCCCAAAATCCAAGCAAACAGTATTTTATGGGAACTTGGAGTTACGACGGTTACCTTACCAAATCTGTGTTTTTTTGTTTTTATTTGTATGTGAAAAAGTTACACATTTAAAGTGTTAACTGTCAAATGCTATTATTTAATTACATGCTTGCCTACAAGTTATTTGGACCCATTAATAGCGACACATGGCCTGGGATGACGTCATAACAAAACATAAGTTAAGCAACCTTTCATATGCGTTTATGCTTATACGCCCCTTACTTGGACTTTCGCTATTTCAAATGTGTATTCTTTTCATAATTAAAATCTATTATCAGCAAGTTCAATTAGCAAAGATGTTAAATTACCACACTATGAGCACTTCCACTTGCATCTTTTAAGGAAAGACGGAATTCCCCCGACTTTCCAGGGTCCATACTGAGCTGCAGACGAAGCGATTCATCACCTGTCCCAGGTAAACAGAGTGGTCGAATGCCAGAATGGCAAACAGACACTCTAACAGATATGAGGACTGTGTGACAGGCAAGTTGCGTGGTTTCATTGCCCGAAATAGAAGAGGACGGGTCCGGGTAGCAGAGTTGGGGTATGTCCAGCCGTCTGAGCTTAACGACATTATTCATGTAGGCGCTAAAAAGTAAAACACCCTTCCCGGATTGAATGCAGTTTCGATAAGTATACTTGTTAGAAATTAAACAAAAAAGTCACTAAAAATACGTACGCGTTGGCCGTCTTGTGATAGGTGGTAATAAACTCTCGAACTACAAAATCAGGAAGTAACCTAGATAGAAAATGCAATGCGTCAATTTCAGTGTATCAATTTCTTCCTCGTGACACCACCCGAAAGACAAGCCTAGCGGCTCTTTTACTCAGTCGTATACACAAGGGGCGAAAATTTTGGAGAATCTTTCCAAACAACTGCATAAACAGAAAGCCCAACTCTGTGAAGATGGCCTCAATAGCATATCCGGTTAACAGCATTTTGATGGATCCCACTGCTTTTCTGCCCAAGACACGCCCTCAAGCGCTAAGATTGGCCGCGTTGGAATCTATTGATTTAGATTTTTTGTCTCTAATCTTATTATTAACCTTAACCTTACTATTTTTATATGGAGGACGATATGTATGGAGGACGATTTGTGCCAATATTAAATAATTTAATAAATAAATAAATAAAAACTGAAAAATATAAATGTAACACATTAAATTATTTATGTAAATGTTTCATTATTTTATTATTCATATAACTATATATTTCAGTTTTTATTTCTATATTTACTTAATTATTGTCACATTTAATTATTTTGTGCTGCATTTACTTATTTCAGGATTGCTGGTGTTCGACAGAGCCCCCCTGGTGACATTGGTGAAAGAAAAGACCAATATTGTTTGATTATGTTTATTATTATTATGTGCATTATTTACAAGTGGCCACCCAATAATATTTTTTCCCCAACGTCTAAGGGGCTCCGTAGTGCTCTGTGGACCGTGAAATAATTAAATGTGGGAGGGTCTAGCATTTGATTGGTCGGTCAATTTAAAGGAGAATTTCGCTCTGAAAAACCTCAACAATTCATTTTTCTCCTTTTATTATAAACAATTGGACAAGTGAGAGGAGTTTCATAATGGTGTTCTATATTCTGAAACTGACGTGCATTCTGAGAAAGCACACCCAATGACTTCAGAGGGTGTATTGTATGGATTTTTAAAATGAATGTACCTTTTCAGTTTTGCATTCCATGAAGAATGTGTATCACGATCGCTATATAAACAAACATGGGAACAGATAGGTTTGTCCCCTTCTTAAGGATCCATTTGGCATTTTTCAGCAATGTATATTGTTCTCTACTCCTAGTAAGCAAGCACAAGTGACGCACTTCCTTGTGCCATAAAACTATTTTCATTCTCCCATAGACATTACAATGTGCAAACTGTAGAAAGGTATTGATACTACTAATACAAAAACGTTTCTTATAGTGGCTACAGTGACAACAATGCACTGACAGCAATAATATTTAGAGCCCCAGCTCCCGCCAATAAAAAGAGGCGCCAACTTCTTTTTGGATTCTGGCAGAATAAAAATATGGGCATTTTGGTCACATGTTTCTATACTAACAATTTTAGCAAATCTATGTAGCTAAGATATATTATACTAGATTTTGTTTTTAGTAGCTAAGATATATTATACTAGATTTTGTTTTTAGTATACACTATCTACATTAGTGTATTGTTGATCGCTACGTCCTATGTCTTCAGGCAGTGGAGTGGTGTTGGCGTTAGTAGGTGTTCCTGGCACAAAGACAAGAGTATGTTCACACCACTCCACAGTTTGAAGGGCCGGGGCTAGTAAAACAATTAATTTCGAGTCAAATGGAAAGGTAGGAATATTTTCTTTCTTCACTATGGTACATTGACCACGCCCCCCCCCGCCCCGCCCCCCGCGAGTCTACGGGAATCAGTCGTTTCCGTTGTTTCGATTCCCTCTCGCCGATAAACATTATAAATTGATTACACATGTAGCTAATAATTTAACGGCCGAATCGCATCTTAAAGTGAACATGGATTAGTGGTAGCATCGCGATAACGTCATAGCGACATTAGCTCGAAGTAGACAAAAATAAATAAAGGCCCGGGATGTCGTTGCAATCGGAGTCGCACGGATTCAGACCGTCTTTGGATTTAATATCTTTGCACTTAAAAGGGGAAAATAAAAGTTTCGTTTTAAAGTTAAGGCCATCATAAATTGTACATTTTGATCAAGTGATTTGTTAAAATGCTACGTACTTGCATACTGTGTGAACTGTTGTAAGGTTGATAACGTAAACAAAAAGTAGAAACATAAATTGTTTACTTCTCATCCGACGACGTTTCTAACTAGTAGAGCAGTAGTTTGTAGCGTTGTAACCACCACCACCAAGTACGAACACAAAATCATCTAGTATCTACAAAACGTCTACGATACTGGGTTAGTAAAAAAGTTTCACCTATTATTGTTTTGTGTTGAGTTTAGCTTTAGCTACATCCGTTGGAAGCGAGCTAACAAGCTTCGTACAATTAAACTTCGGTAGGTGTATGTGTGGGGGAGGGTACGGGCTGGAAAAGGATCAGACTTCATCTTCAATATATGATAATATGTGTATGCTTGAAACTATCTGTGGTATCTTAGTGTAGTGAACGGAATGAATCTGATGATGAGGATGACCCTTGTCTAAAACATTATTTTTGCTTAAAGTACAGTATTTTTTGCTTAAAGTACACCTTCTATTTTTATTTTCAGACCATGAAATTGTTGGAGAATTCCAGCTTTGAAGCTATGAGCTCACATCTTTGTGTTGAAACAGGAGAATCTCGCATCATTGGCAGGTAGGTCAACAGCAGCACACAACATGTCTCATGCCAATCCACTCCTGTAAAATTGTTTTTAATTGTTAAAAACTCCCTAAAAATTTTTTTTTAACTTAATGTTGTCAACAAAGTTTGAAATCCATTTACTTTGTTTGGAACAGTTCACTCAGAAAATCCTCAAACGGCCAAATTCCACAAAATCCCTTATATCCCCCAATTTCCAAAACATCACCTGCAGAAATGATAGTCACTCTGATGCTGCATTCCTTTACAGAACCTATTTTTCATAATTCCAAATGAAAATTTGATTTATTAATTATGCAGAACATGTCGTTGCGGATTAATTTTAACTCAATATCCTCATGAACCTGATCACCAGGTAGCAGTCCTACCCACGAGACCACCAATAAGAACCAATTAGTACCCACTAGGCAAGCTTATAGAAGCTAATAGTGACACCAATAGTCAATTCAGGATCAATGGAATCTTTTATTTAAAGTTATTTTATCTGCACCCATCACTTTCATTTATTTTAGTTAGAATATTATGAAGGCTTTTATTGCTGTTTTTGCCATGCTAATTTATCAATTCCATAATATTACTGGCATTTCAAGGCTAGAATTAATATGGATTTTTTTTTGATTTACCAGAAGCAATAAAAATGTAATTAACCACTAAAATATACCACCCCCTGTATAATGTTACAAATATAGTATGCAATAATATTAACCACTTATCTCTATCTATCATGGCTACTGGCTTGTCAGGAACAAGTAAATATTAACAAATAGGATTTTAAACAACTTGAGATAATCACAAATGTTAAGGCCAGCAGAGTAACTGAAATTTAAACAAGCCCCTAATATAAATGCATGATGCAAAATTTTCAGAGGCTGTTTCTGTAAGATAATGTAATGCAGTCTTCTCAAAGAAGAGAATGAAAGGTTATTTTGGGAGGTGTATAGATCAAAGACGCTGGTGATAGAACATAGCCTACCCATAGAGAGAGAGAGGGAACAGGACAAGCTGTAGAACATGTTATGCAATCCGCAGAGCTTTATTATTTTCATTACTGTACAATTATACACTATTACTATGTTCACCAAGAGTGTAGCTTTTTTTTAAACAGACCAAATGAGTTTGTGTTCTGTTCCATTGCAACGATCCGTCATCAGCCTTACAATAACGGTTTTGTTACATGAAGCTGTGCAATAAATTGATTTAAAGTGTAGTGTTTGAAATGGGGACTACTAGTCTGGCCTGACGGTGACCTAAGAACATGGTGTCCTCTGACACTCTCGTCTACATGTAGTTGTAGATGGTTGACACACATACACACTAACACAGCTGAGTATTTTCAGAAAGGTCTGTTAATATTTAGACTGTTTATTGAATTACTACAGCAGCCTCAGCAGCTACAGGACGACTGGTTTCATGTCACAGGCTTGATATATTTAAGCTGTAGCACTAGTGACTTTCCAATTACTTAGTTTTCAAAGCCTTAAACCCTATAGAAAAACGCAATGATCAAGTAGTCTGATTTAAAAATGTTAGATTTTCTTGTGTTTTAAATTGTGTTCCATAACACCAAGACACATTCCTTGTTTGTTTGAAACTACTTGGCAATAAACCTGATTCTGATTCAGATTATGAAAAATGTTACGGTGTCTTGAAAAAGGTAACTAATTACTTGAAGTCTTCGGTCTATTCAAGACAATAAGCAATGCACGATTTTAGCACAATTTATTTAATTAGTTATATGCATTCACAAGCAGTTTCAGCTGAAATCTAGATTATCCTACTTCTTTGTTCTGTTGGTGGAAACTGGGCCAGGTGTCTTTTTTTATGTCGCCTAAAGCAACCTTTGAACCTACTTATAATTAGACTGGGTCAAAGAAAGGCATGCGGACATGAATTGCACAAGCCAGTGTGTGCAAGTTTGGTGGGGAGTGGCACTAATTAACAGTGGGCTTAATTACAAGTGTTTTCAATTTATGTCAACTGCCGTAAAGAACACTGTAAACTAAACTAATACTGTACATCTATGTATTACGTTCTCGAGCCATCAGGCAGCTAAATCAAAATGGTTTTATGTTCATAAATATCATTTTAGAAAAAGTGAAGTCACTCAGCTGACGACAGATACATTACCCTCTGACCTTGAATGTCCTGGCGCCCTCAAATAGAACTTCTGTGTCTTTTTCCTTACACAGGATTGAGAGCTACTCCTGTAAAATGGCAGGGGACGACAAACACATGTTTAAACAGTTCTGCCAGGAGGGGGAGCCACATGTACTGGAGGCTCTCTCGCCCCCTCAGTCCACCAGTGCCACCAGCCCCTCACGGTAAGTTCTGCCTGGTGGTGGTTTAATTTACAGCTCATGATCACTTGCCACTTTCCTTTCAATCGTTGCTTAACATAACATAACATAATTTATTGATAAACTAAACAAATCTTGAATCCCTCAGGCTGTTACGTTAATTAAAGCATTATGAAATCTATAACTGAGATTCAGGCATGATCTAAAGACTGTCTAATAGGCTGATAAGGACGAGCCTCTCTAGCCTTTCGTCTCCTTTTCTTCTGGACAGGCTTGGGAAGAGCAGTGAGGATGGGGAGAACCCTCTAAGTGATAAATGCTGCAGGAAAACGCTGTTCTACCTCATCGCCACACTCAACGAGTCCTTCAGACCGGACTATGACTTTAGTGCGGCCCGGGCCCACGAGTTCAGCCGAGAGCCCAGCGTCAACTGGGTCGGTTCAACTTTACTGTCTACCAACCCAAGCCCTTTGTTTTGAACGGAACACACGACTCAGTGGAATCTCAACCATTGTGTTGATTTGCAGCAGGATATGCAATCCCATCAGGTGGTGCGTGACCAAGTGTTTTATGGTTTTTATGACTCCTTCAGGTGGCGAATGCAGTCAACAGCAGCCTGTATTCTGCGGTGGGAGAGGAGTTCAACACCCTGGGTCCTGAGCTGTGGAGTGCACTCGACCAGGAAATCAACTTGCCGGGCTGTGACGTTTACAGGTAGCTCTCTGCATTTACGGGATTCATAAAGTTGTTTGTGTGTCATTCTGTTGTTGTAATCTTTCTGGTCAAGTTATGTTTATCAAGCTGTTTTCTATGAGAATATTCTGGGTTTGACAATCAGCACAGATTTTCTGATTGTTTTTTTCCCATTTCTATCGATCCATAGCTATAATCCTGACTTGGACTCGGACCCCTTTGGAGAGGAGGGCAGCCTCTGGTCTTTTAATTACTTTTTTTACAATAAAAAGCTGAAGAGAATCGTCTTCTTCACATGCCGCTCCGTCAGGTTAGCTGCCACTTGTACGATGCTTTCTCCCTTTTATGAATATTTCTATTTGCTTTCTAACACCAATATAATGCATTTAAAGGAGAAGTGGGACGTACATTAAGTAAAATGGTTGATATGGTAATATTGCTGCTTCCTGAAAGAGAGTCACACAGTAATAATTAAACCCTTGTAAATCACTGTGAGGATTCTAGAGGCTGATAACTAAACAGTGCAGTGGGTCTTTCTGTCTACTTCATGTGTGCAGTGTCCTGAGTAGTTATGGGTGTAGTTGCCATGACAACGAGCTTGTTGACATGGAACTAGATGATGAAGAGGAGATGGATGGGTTCACTACCGATGGGTAGGACACATATTTACTTGCTCCCTTCAGAAATGTTACATATGTTTTTTAAATCTCTATGCCCCGAGACATGAATTCAGAAGGGACTTTCTTGCTTTTTCCTCACACCTTTTAGTATAGATTCATATAAAAAAAAAAAAATGTTGCTCAGTTTCAATGCGAAATGCTTTTTCAGATGAGCTTAGAAAGGACCACTTGTCGGATCAGTGTTTTTCATTATTCTCTCTGTCTCTCTCTCTCGCTGTCTCTCGCTGTCTCTCTGTCGCTGT
>JAVQIZ010031445.1:0-10284 GCA_036023535.2 Galaxias brevipinnis
TGCTACCCTACGTCCAGAACTTGCCACCGTCTCCCCAGGTCAGTTGGCCGACCTGCTTAATACCACTGTGTCTACCACTAAACACCTTGGCCCCCTTAAAAACAAAAACTGTCATTTAACTCCTCATCCCCCTGGTTCACTTCAGAACTACAAACAATGAAACCGGCTGGGTGTCGCCTTGAGCGATTGTGCTCAAAGACGGGACTCGCTGTCCACTTGCAATCTCTTCATCACTGCTGCACGTTCATCTGACTTCTCTGCTATCATTAATGCTCCAAATTCCAACGCTCGTTCCCTCTTTTCCACTGTGAGCGAACTCATTCAACCCCGCAAGGACACCATGTCCTCCACCCAGCTTGCCAGTTCCTTCCTTCAGTGTTTTAATGATAAAATGTTTAACATTTACAGTTCCTTGAACTCCAAACCTCCCTCTGGCGCAGCTACAGTGTCCCCTGGTCTGGGTGACATTCTACTTCCTACCTCTGATAATCATTTCTCCTCATTTACCCTAGATGACTCTGCACATGTCTCAAAAGTGATTATGGCATCTAAACCTACTACCTGTCTTTTTGACCCTCTTCCAACTGTCCTGCACATCATGTTTACCTACTTTTCTTCCTCTCCTAACTTATTCAATCTATCCATCTCCCAATGAGTTTTTCCGTCACTCTTTAAAACTGCTTCTGTCACTCCAATCCAAAAAATGCTGGCCTAGACACAACCATTCTTGAAAATTACCGCTTTATATCTAATTTACCCTTTATTGTAAAACCTTTGAACGCATTATTGCATCTCAGTTACAATTTCTATCTGCCAATGATTTTTTTGAGCCCCTTCAGCAGGGCTCAACATTAAGGCTTGTCCGCTTGTCTGGGACAAGTAGATCTTTTCGTTGGACAAGTGCAACAGAAATGTGCTTGCCCCACCGGACAAGTTAAATTTACATACAAACATTTTTTATAATTTTTTACCAATTTGAATACAAATTTTCCCGTGATATGTCCAACCCGTGTACAACTTAGAATGCCTTGATGAGTTGAACCGCTTGCAATTCAAATATTAATAAGATCGGAGAGATATGTTTCTTCAGGCTCCCCCCTCCACAGTTTGAACAAAATAACAAAAATAACTAGTGTTACAACATAGCCGAACAACTAGAATGTAAACGTTGAAATGTCAGGTCTTAGTCAAATGTTGCTTCAAAAACAAGTATCCTTTAGGCTTTTATTGCTAACAATGCCAGATTAAGAAAGAAAACGAGAAAACAATGGCAAGCTAAACATCCGAGGTGGAAAGTGGAACAAAGATGACATTTCTTAAAACCAGCGCGGTTCCGTTTGGCAGTATTTTGAGTAAAAAGTCTCTAGATAGTGGGCCCATATGACATTGTTTACCGCCCCAACTTGCAGACACTGCTCAGTCTGAAAAAAAGAGCGCAGGCCGTGATGGCAATGACTGCTCGGGATATGCTTCCACTCAACTTTGTTGGAGGTCAAAGACTTCCAATGATTAATTCCAATGGCAGTTCTAGTGCAGGGCGCAAAAGGATCATCCAGATTGGAGCACAACCATTAAAAATAATGTTCAATGTTCAAAATGCAAAGTGTCACGCATTTCAGCAAATTTTAAATACAATTTGATTATTGAATTGATTGATTGAATGGTTTCAAATGGCTCTTGACTTGTATCTATTCACAATATTTTTTTCTGACAATGTGTGACCTTGTAGATTAAATTGTGGTCAATTTAGACTGTTTTACTGAATGGTTTCTTACTTTTAGACTAGTCTAAACCTCCGTTTAAACAACAGGGAAATGAGTCGTTAGGAACCTTGTATGACTCCAAAAGAAAGACCTTTCATTTTGGTGGTTATTTAACGTTAACATCTCTTCTGTGAACTAAATAAAATAAACTAAAGTAAGATGTAAGACATGCAGATACTCATTTTTACCTAGACAAGTGACTTTTGTTCCCGGACAAGTGAAAAGAAAATGTGCTTGTCCGCAGGACAAGTGCCTCAAAAAGTTAATGTCTAGCCCTGCCCTTCAGTCCGTTTTTTTTTGCACACTTCACAGCACAGAAACAGCACTCATTTTAGTTACCAATGATCTTCTTACCGCTACTGATGCAGGGGCCTCAACTTCCTCATCCTGTTAGACCTTGGTGCAGCCTTTGACACAATGTGTCACACACTACTTATTTCTAGGCTGCAAATGTTGGGTGTTGAGGACACTGCACTCTTCTTTAGTTATATCTCACAAACAGACATCAATTCATCTCACTTTATGGATTCACTTCTGATACGTCCCCAGTCACACAGAGTGTTCCCCAAGGCTCCATCCTGGGGCCCCTCCTGTTCATAATCTATATCTTTTTTCTTGGTCAAATAATCAGACAATTCAACTTTAACTTCCACTGCTATGCTGATGACACACAGATCTACATCAGCACAACTTCACTCGATAACCCTCCACTTGCCTGTATTGAAAACTGCTTATCTACTATCAACCACTGGATGCAGGAAAACTATCTCAAACTGAACAGCAATAAAATGGAACTCCTTTTAATTGGCACCAAACACACCGTAACTAAAGTTGGCCATATCTCAATCTCCATTAATTGTCTTAGAGTCTCCCCGTCCCTGCTTGCACGCAATCTGGATGTATTAATGGATTCCACTCTCTTGTTTAACTCTCATATCAACATCATGGTCAAAATGTCCTTCTCCCATCTCAGAAACATTGCGAAAATCCAACCATCCCTTTCCCAGAATGCAGCTGACGAACTCATTCACTTATTCATCTTCTCCCGTCTTGATTACTGCTATTCACTTCTTTTTGGCATCAGCGCAACCCCCCTCCATAAACTCCAACTGGTTCAAAAACTCTGCTGCTCATCTTCTAACCTCTACCAAATCTTCTGAGCACATAACCCCCATACTCTTTCATCTTCACTGGCTTCCGGTCAGCCAGTGCATCACCTACAAATCCTACTCCTCACTTACAAAGCTTTACACAATTTGGCCCCTCCCTAATCACTGAACTCCAACCATACCCAGACACGTTCCTCTTCAGATGGGCAACTGGTCATTCCCACAGCAAAACATAAGCATTTTGGGGAGTGTGCATTTTCTAGGGCAGCACATAAACTATGGAACTCTCTCCCTCCTCTAATTCGTAGTTCCAATTGTAAAATAAATTATTATTATTTATTATTCTTCCAAAAGATAGTCCCTCGTTTGTTGTTTTGATGGTGGTGGAGAGCGGTATCTAACAGGACGGTACAAAATCTCCAATAGGTGTACAGTTGGTTTGAGATCTGGTGACTGCAGAGGCCATATCACATGATTCACGTAATGCTCATGCTCAACCAACCTTCGAGTGAGCCTTCTTGCCCTGTGCATGGTGGCACCATCATCAGGTTCTTCCGTTAAGTCTTTACGCTCCATATGTGGCATTTCACGAAGGAACTGATTAATTTGAGGACAAGTAGTTTCAAATTATAATAATACTTGCTTTTAGTGAATTATTGCCACTGATTTACTGAAAAGGAATATTAACTGCTGGTGTGTTGAAAATATAATCTAGCCTAGTGTGCACACCTCCTAGTGCACCTTATCCTTGCATAATTTAGTACAAGGGTCTATTATAGAGAAATAGCCACTGCAATCTGTTACCATGTTCCAAATGGTGCTAGTTTACTATTTTGTTTGAATTATCATATCCTACAATCAAATAAGCTGAATGGGGGTACGGTGTGAAATCTTACAAATCTTGTCTGACAATAGTGTGTGGGTCTGTTCAGGCACTCTGGATTAAGTTTAATTCCATGGCAAATGTAAGAATTTTTATAAATTATTTTGTATTTTTATTTTATTGGTGTCATCAATGAACAGAGTGTAGCACAGCCTGAAATTCCTGTAAATCAACCAGCCCCATCCAGTACAGACCAGCAGGCACCTATACACATAGTTCTGGAGCCAAGCATTGATAATTCACAATGAACTATGTTCAAAATACAATAAACCCAGGTCACATCAGGACCTTGTTGAGAAACTCGCTGCTGTACTTTGTGGGGTGCCTCCGGATTTCACCCCAGCAGAGAGGTAATATGGTCACTTTTCTACCGCCAATCTACGTGCAGATAGGGCAACATTAGGTTGCAGGGAAGAAAATATTAAAGGGGCCATATTATGCTCATTTTCACATTCATACCTTTATTTAGTTCTACTAGAATAGGTTTACGTGTTTTAATGTTCAATAAACAATAATATTTTTCCAAACTGCCAGGGTCTGCAGCACCTCTTTTCACCCTCTGAAATGCTATGTTTTAGCTCCTGTCTCTTTAAGGCCCCCTTCCCGACGAGCCCAGTCTGCTCTGATTGGTCAGCTGGCCAAATAAAGGGAATTTGCCTTCGCACTGACAAAAACAGCATTTTCTCGACATGGCGAAACCACTATCCAAAATTCCTGGCCTCCGCTCTGACTGGCTCTGTTTGAGGGCGTACCAAACTAGCCGCTAGGTGGGCATTATGCAAATGTGTGACTTCGTGACGTAGATAAGTTACGGACAAAAACGCCAGACTACAAATGAGGCGTTTCAGGCAGTTCAGAAGCAGTGTTTTCTGTGAGAGAGAGTAGCTCCCTTTGGCGGGGACTTTGGGCTTTGTAACTTTTCAGACATTTTACATGCACAAAAAGCTATTTAACATACTAAAGGAAAGGGGAAAACCCAAAAAGCATAATCGGTCCCCTTTTAAGTAAGTAAGTTGTAAACTGTGTTAGAAAGACACTAACAGGCAGTGCAAGGAGTGTCAAGATCGTCCTGTGTGTGATACTTGACAAACTGCCATCCAACAGTATCAGTTAGGGACCACGAAAAGATAAGCATTTTCAGGGTGGCAGAACATTTTGACTCTAAAACAAGTATGGACCATTGTCACAACATTGTAAATAGTAACATAGGAAAGTTTCTTATAAGGTTCCATACACTTCCCTAAGATGCCAGACATATGGCTACATAATATCTGAATATTACTCTACTTTCATGCTTGTTTTGCCAAAAAAACTGAAGGAATTCAATGGCTGTTTTTTTTTTTTTTTCACTTTCATTTTGGAGGGCTTGTGTCCAATTATTGCAGTATCTTCAATTGATGAAATATCTGGGGGAATTGTGAATGGTATGTTTATTTGCTCATCTGTGAGTTTCCTTTAGGTGGTTCTCTCCGTTTTTGTTGCATTAAGTGTATAAAGTAACTGCCCCTTAAATGATCTAATTTTGAACTGGGGTTAAAAAACCTTGTTCAGACATCCCTTTGTTACCATGGCTCTTACTCTCATCAGATACCAGAGTGTCTACAAGACAGTTACCCAAAACCGGAGCAATCCTGTTACCTGTATGTGATTGGCATGGTTCTCACAACACCGCTCCCAGATGAACTCAACTTCCGAAGAAGAAAGCTCTATCCACCTGAGGACACCACAAGGTGTTTTGGCATACTAACGGCCAAACCTATACCTCAGGTAAGTCATCTTATGTTGGATTTATTTAACTTAATATAACATTCAACTTCCCCACGCAACTGAGCAAACAAAGTATAGGATCTTGATCTATCAATTTTATTTGTGTTTAGTTTACCTCAATATTAAATTAGATTGTCTGAAGTTAACATGCACTAGAAACCATAATTGTTTTTGTTGAAATGCTTTTGCTGAACATTTCCATGGTCCGTGGTCACAGTTTTATTTCCTGTAATCGGATTTTGTTGGTTTCCTCTAGGGCTGCAACCAACTTTTATAATCTATTAGTCTGTTAATTTTGTCTTTGATCAGTTGATGAATCAAAACAAAATTTTATATAATAAATATTTGCGTGAAATCCGTTAATATTTGCTCAAATGACTAGTTCATACAACGTGCTCAGCAAGGATGTTACGACCCTTAGGGTAGTGTAAGGCTAGGAGCTATAAGGGTCTAACAATTTCCCATAATAAGTAGGAGGTGATGTACGCAACACAATAGGCGTAGGAGTAGTGTACTATAAAGTATTTATTGTGATCGCCACAAAGGGAGCAGCAGGACAATGAACGGCGCCAAAGTAAACAAAACCATAGAACAAAAACCTCTCTGAGTACCTATCCAAATCTCTTACTAGCTGCCAAAACACAAGGGGGTGGCATACGTTCCTTACCTAGTGTATATAACATAGAGTACCTGCGTGAAGGAAGAGTAAACCCCAGGGTTTCTTACCTAGTCAAGCTGACCCTGTGCGGGATGTGCGAAGAAAAGAAAGTGACACAGAGTGCCAGACAATAATAAATGTTTATGCCTTATGGCTACAATTACAATTACAGGCTATCACAAATAGCATCAACATGCGGCCAACATGGGGTATCCCGACAATCAAAACAACGTCAGTCATCAATAATCATTGTAGTTAACTTAGCACACAGATAAACAAAGCATTCGCTCCCTCCCTCTCCTGTCTGCCTCCGCAGTCATTATTGTAGTGTTGCAGACCTGTTTAATTGGCCGCTCACAGCTGCACAGAATGTAGACTGATGAATGGGTGTGGCCATGGAGATGTGTCAACCTGACTGAAGGATAGAGAGTGTGGAGAAAAGGAGGGCACAAACACACATACAATACGGCCACGTATATATAAACATATTTACGCACACAGGACCATAACAAAGCACTTGCAGTTTTCCCAGGGAGAACAGCAAGCTACTCAGATGTCTTCCATTGTAAACAACCCACAAACTCTACATATCTGACGAATGTGCTGACTGATGTTTCAGAAGATACCAAGTGCTAAGACATATGAGCAGCAGCATAGGAGTGAGCCCTCAAGTTCGCAAACAAAGTTAAAAAAAATTGCCTTCTTCTATGAGTGTTGTAACAAAACATTTTTGATAAAAAAAAAATCATGAGTGTATTGCTAACATTCTCTCTATCACGTTGAGAGAACATATATTTCCTGCGCTCTCAATCAAACTATCACCCTCGTAGACTTGTTTATATTGACTATGGCCCATGCACTTTTCTGAAATGACCTGTCCTTTCCTTCGTGTCGTTTTTATTTAACAGTTTGTACAACTGTATTAGGAAAATTTCCAACAAAACGTGATTTTCGGTCAAAGAGCCACTAAAACTACAGATGATGGACAGTGGTACTGAGAGGTAATACCAGACAATAGGCGGTCTGAAGATTCCGGTGCAGAGGATTCCTATTTCTTAGTTTTGTCCAACCCTGCCCTGTAAGTATTTGTTCAAATGTATTCTGATGATGATGTACCTCGCCTCTCGCCGTGTGTTGGCTGGGATAGGCTCCAGCCCCCCCGCAACCCTGCATAGGATAAGCGGTATAGCTAATGGATGGATGGATGGTATTCTGATGAAAATAATTAATTAAACAATTCATCTTAGCTAACATTAGCTTGCTTTGCCTTCTTTGTTAGTGACACCAGGTATGAAATGTAAACAACCTCAGTCTGGTTGTGCCCTGGCTTTTTAGATGTTTAGGTAGCTTAGGTATCCCCAGAATGATTAGATTAAATTTGTATCAATTGTGTTGTATTATGTTTTTTGCAAAAATTTTGTAATTTATTTATGCCGGCCCATGTTCTACTTTTGCAAACAAAACACAGTTGGCTCATCTTGCAGTCAGCAATCACATTAGATTGGAGACAATATAAGCTGTAAGAGTTATTAGACCTAACTTTGACTCTAAAATCCCGGTCATGTTCAAAAGAATGTTTTTTTGCAGGAGAGGGAGGAGGAGCTGGTACAAGACCAATAAGATTTTGAGCCAGAGGTGCCAAGAGCCGCATCCACTTCCCAGCCGACAAATCAAAGCGCTCAATCCTCTTTCAGACCCACCCCTCCACAGCAATCAACATATTCATGAAGTCATGTGGTCAAAGTCGCCTCTTCATATATCACTCTCTAGACAGACTGTGCAGAGGAGAATAAAAGGAACTGGAGCATGGATGTTGGTAAACATCCTTCTCCGCCAATGCTGTGTTGGACTACAACAAAACCGTGGGAGGGGTTGATTTATCCGACACTTTGATAGGCTATTATAGTGTCCAGTACAAGACAATGAAGTGGTATAAAACTTAATTTACCATGTTCTGGACATAGTTGTGGTCAGTAGCTTTACCCTCCACCAACAGCTTGCTGTCGTTAGTAAAGAGACTGCCATGACCCATAACCAGTTCCGGGAGGCTCTTAGGAAAAAGCTGGTCGACTTTGGTAAACCCACTAGTCCAGGAACTAGTCAAGTTAGCATGCTTGCCGACATTCCCAGGACTGGATTGAGACAAATGCCGACGATAGAAAAGTGTCACACTTCTTAACCTTCTTTTAATTTCTTCTTATTGATATTATTATTGAGAAGAAGAAGAAGAAGAAGAAGAAGCATCCTCATCCTCATCCTATAGCTGTATCTCATACACGCTAGACAAACGGTTCATACATGAAAACGTGCATCCTGGTATATAGGTGTGCGCTTTTTGTACTGTCACTTAATACAAAGTAACATTTATATAAGAATTAATAAACTGCACAGAAAAATGTGTCTTGGTTTTTATTATTTTTCATAAACATGCTATTCAGAGGTCTTTGTAGAAATGCCACTCCTACCAATTTTGTTACATATATTGTTCTCACAGGTCTCCATGGTGCTAAAAAAAAGATTATGTTTTCATAATAAAGGGAAAACAGAACTGGGTAAATCAGCTTTCAGTTTTTTTTTGCCTCGGATGAATGGAACAAGATTCAACAGGAATTGAAATTAGAGCTGTTTGTGTCTGTTGAACAATTTAAGCTTTTTTTGGCGGATTTGGGAGTTGAAGAATATTCTTGTTTTGGGTGAAACTTAAATATTGTACTGTATTGTAAATATTGTATTGTAAAAAATCTTTTTTATTTTTTATTATTGCTTAATTATTTTTTTATATATATTCTGCCTTTAAACAGGGCACTGCTGTAAAAAAGACCTGGTCTGAGTCGGTTAACCCTGTAAAAATAAAATAATAATGTAAAAATTAACTCTTAGACAGATTTTTTTAATATAATGTATACTTTTAAAGTTATGTACATGCAAATGAGCATTATTTGCTTATGCCTGTTTTTACTATATATAATGGATAACCTCACTGATTAATGTGAGACTTATGCACTACCGGTCAAATTTTAGAACACCTCAATGTTTTCACTTTTTATTTATATTTACACAGTTCAAGTCCAGTGAATAATCTGAAGTAGCACCAAGGTAATCGTTTAACTGTCTTTCCTTTAGAGAAATTGCAAAGGAAGCCAAGGTGTCCGAGTACAGTTTCCTACACGCTCAAAAGGCACTTTGAAACTGCAGGACGAGGTCTGGCAGACCCAAGCCACAACAGAATCTGAAGACAAGTTTCTGAGAGTCAAAACCTAGCATGATAGGCGGCTCGTAAGCCAACAGCTTTCAGCACAACTTAACACCGGTCAAAGAAAGCAAGTCTCCATTTCAAATGTGAAGAGAGGACTTCGAGCTGCATCTTTGACAGGTCGTGTGGTAGTAAGAAAGCCATTGCTAAGAAGGTATAATAAGGAAACGAGGCTGGCAAGGGCCATGAAGCACTGCCAGTGGACTACTGAAGACTGGGAGAAAGTTTTATGCACCAATTCATAAATGATAAATATTTGGTCCATCACGCAGCGTTTTTGTACGCCGTCGAGTAGGCAAAAGGATGCTTCCTCAGTGTGTGACACCAGCTGTTGAACATGGAGGAGGAAGCATGATGGTCTGGGGCTCTTTTACAGGATCCAGAGTCAGTGACTTACACAGAGTGACTGGCACCCTGAACCAAATGGGCTATCACAGTATTTTGCAACGTCATGCAATACCTGCTGTTCTACGCATAGTTGGTCAGGGGTTCATCCTACAGCAACATTATCACCCAAAACATGCTTTGAGGCTATGTCCGAACTACCTTTTAGGAAAAGATGACAGTTGGCTTCAAATAATGGAATGGCAAGCACAGACTCCAGACCTAAACCCCATCGAGCTGGTTTGGGATGAACTGGACAGAAGGGTGAAAGCATTTGTGGGAACTTCTGCAACAGAGGAAATTCCCCAACAATATTTGATTTCCGTTGTAGAAAGAGTGCCCTGAGTGTGTTCGTCGGTTATATCTGCAAAAGGTGGCTATATTGATGAGTAATAAATTCAGATACAATTTTCTTAAACAAAGTGATTATATATATATATATATATATATATATATATATATAGTGA
>JAVQIZ010031455.1:0-75633 GCA_036023535.2 Galaxias brevipinnis
TATATAAAAGGCTTTCATGGGTATGTTTTCTGTATGGTTAGTAAGGCATAATGTCCTGCTTCTGTTGGGAGGTTATGGGGTGTGTCCCTGCACTGAAGCCTGTATGAAGCTCTCTGCACCCAGCTGGTTTCAGGTTGCAAGCTCCCAATTGGCTGCTTTTGTTTGACTAAAACCCTGTGGAAATGTGGGTTTCTTAAAGATGCAGTGTCACCTATTTTTGTTCTATTCATGCGTTGGTCTGTTTTTACCTTATGGCATGTTGTGTATTTATTGACCAAACACCCTTGTAGCAATACGTTAAGACAGAAAAAAACTGTTTTGTTTCAACGGCAAAGCAGTCGTTGTGAATGTGTGTACTCTGCTATGCTCCACAGTGACAGCAGTATCTCCGGCTCCAACGATTTTTAGACAAAGAGAAATGTTCCCATCTGTAAGCTAGAAATAAAGTATGAATTACAGTCTAAAGCATAAAAAGCCTAATACATTGAGCATTTTATGGTGCGCAAACGGTGTACAAAAACTGCAACTAATATTCTGGTTGTAATGAATGTGTTTTCCCATTGATGCCAGCAATTTTGAACAAGCAAAGCTTTTATTCCAACAAAATGAGGGTACGGAAGCAAAATGTTAATGGTTTAAAACGTGGGCGGTAACAAGTGAACGTTTTAGCAGTTTCTGAACAGTTTTTCATTGTTTATTAACATTCTGAGATCATCTATCTTTCTTTCTCACCTTAGTTTTTTCGTACTACCCAATGTATTCATGTCTGAAGAGAGCAAAGGAATGATTCTGCTGGCCATGTTTCCTCTGGGTGTTACGTCTGTGTCCCTCTTATCTTCTGCAGTGAGATTGGAACTATCAGTCTGTTACCTTGACATAGACATAATAACTGCTTGGTATCTTTCACTAATGGAGCAATATTAGAAATCCCTCACGCCTTTTGTAAAGAAGCCCTGATTCCTCCTCGGCTTAGTTTTTGTAGAATAATGCTCTGTAGAACGAGAGGTAGAAGGACGCACCGAGACCTCCAAAGTTTTAATTTTCACATATTGGACACCACTAACAAGTTTTTCCTTTGTGCTCAGATGTCCGATTGATCCGGAGAGATTGAAAGTATCGATTGAACCCTGTCGTCCTCACTGCGCTCTGGTGGACTGGGGACAGAGAGCTGGTATCAGCCTGCCTGTCCGAGTCATGTTCACACATCAGCCCTCCGCGCTGTGGACAGTTCCTTGGGGGACCCCTAATTACCACCGTCCCCTCCGATTAGTCCAGCAGCTTCACCGAATGCAGTCCATCATCTATTAACCTTCCCCCGCTCTCCGGAGAGGTGCTCCCAGCCAGCAAGCCAGCCAGCCAGGCCAGGCCCAGCCTCGCCAGTAATGTATGTGATGATATACTCAGCCGCTCCCTAATTGATAGAGTGATTCAGACAAGGGCCGGCTGCGTAAATTGGTCCCCCGTGAGTCTCGAGACGGAGGGCCTCAGCCTCAGCTGGGAAGGACGGGGCGGAGAGAGAGAGAGAGAGAGAGAGAGAGAGAGAGAGAGAGAGAGAGAGAGAGAGAGAGGAGGTGGAGCGGGGCCGGGGCTGAGCAGGGAGGGTGGGGAGGGTTGTCTTCACCTTGTCAGTGCAGTCACAGTTCACCGGAGGTGGACTGGTGTAATGTCCCTGTCTCCAGCCAGGGCTGGGCTAGTGACCTGGTGCTTTCTGGAGCCTCGTTGGCTATGGGTGAACACCTCACCTTTGAGCTCGCCTCTGTGTGCCGGACACGTTGTTTTAACCCAGCCCTCCCTCAGACCCCCCTCCAGAGCCTTTTATCCAGCCTAATAAGGTCGCCTCAAGTTGACTATTGATTCTTTTTGGTGTCAGACGGAGAATGGATGCGTTTTTAACGAAGTTTTAATCACGCACAAAGACATTATGAGGAGAAATTAGTTGATCAATTATGGGACTTTGCGGACACCTTGTGTGCTTTTAATCCATGAATCAACCCTTCAAGTTGAAACAACATGAAGGGCTTCATTGTGGTGTCCGTTGGGTTGAGTTATGGAGGCGTGTGTGTGTTTGTGTGTAGGGGGTCTAAGAGCTGGGCAAAGCCTTTATTCTGTGGGTGAAAGTGATGGTCTATTACCACTGAATGCTTGGAGATCCTTGTTGCATGTCATGCTGCTACTCGTCGGAGAACAATGGCTGTATCGCATGACTGTGATTAAGTAGCAGATATCGGAGGACGGCTATGTGACGGAACTGGGATCATTATTTAGGTTTTGGTCGGCCGTGCAATTTGCTGTATGTTTTAACTAGACCACAAAGATGGGCAGAGCGTTAAACGAGCCTTCTAATCAGAAGTGTGTATTTCTTTTTGTGTTACCAAGTGCAATGATCACAGATCAAAGCAGCAAGAAAATTAGTGTGCATTTTTAAAGCGTTACTGATAACATAACTAATCAAGCTAACCTTTATTTTCCGATGAACCAGAAGTCATATTTTCAAAGAATGCAAATGGCACCATTAGAAAGGGAATGAGTTGGGAGTAGGTTCAGACAGTGTGTCAGGTGAATGCGGGGGAGAAATTCACCTAAAGACGAGCTGTTGTTTCTGTAGCAAACAAAATATGTTATATTAAAATAAAATGAATGTAATGTAAATATGTCACCTTCCAAATGCTCCATTCGGTTTTGTTGTGGCGTGTGTGTGCAGCAGGAATGCCCATGTGGAGTTTGAGAGTAGGGGCAGGTCAGATCTGACAGAGCCTACCGATGCCCTGCTTTTTCTGGACACACAAAATTGGCTGGCCTACATACACAGGCACTCAGCATGCTCACAAAATAATGGAATAGTCAAAGAATGGGTTATGGAATTTTAGGAGATGGCAATAATAATACGTGACGGCTAAAGACAACAATGTACGGATTTCCAGTTCCGTCATAAATGAATGGGATTGGGAGGCGGTACTAACTGGCTCTGCTGGTTAGTCAAGTGTAAATATCGGTTTGCACTACTGCAGAGATATCCACGCTTCCTGACGCGGTGTGCCTATTGGGTTGTGTGTTTACTTGTATTAACTTGCCCGCTCAGCAGGAGGCACAGCGACACAGGGTCCATCACCCAGTGTTAGACACATGCACACACACAAAGACCCTGAATGTTTCTCCAGAAAATAAATAGGCTTCAACACTCAGTAAGAGCCAGGGGGGTAAGATTGGATGTGTGTGTGTGTGTGTGTGTGTGTGTGTGTGTGTGTGTGTGTGTGCGTGCAGAGACAAGAGAGGGGAGGGTTGTCACCATTGTGACCCTAAGAATAGCCCGAGAGTGTGTGTGCGTGTGATCGTCACGGCTGCAGGCTTGCCAACTTTGGCCTTGAAGTCTTTCTTTGGGCCCCCACCACGCTTCAAATCCGGGGGGCCCACAATGGGGGAAGTTAAGCCACCCATAATGGGCAGCTGGTTGGCTGCAGTCAGATGTTGGGATCAGCAGACGTTATCCTCTGTTTTTCTAAATGGATTTCGCCAGCAGAAGGGGCTTGAGCCCCCAGCCTCCCTGACCCCTGTTTACTAGCAATGGGAGAGCAGGGATTTGGGATGTGGGTGGAGGGATGTTGAGGCCACACCTTCTTCGGGAAACACCTGCAGAATGAGGGCAGCTGCTTCAAACGCCTATTTTTAGCCCCCCGAGTTGTTTAAGGTTGAATGAGCCAGTGGTTTGCTTCATCTTAACCTTAATGCACCGTTTTATTTGAAAACAAACTGGTATGGTTAAAGATCACACTATTTGTGCTGTGACTACTTATGGACCACAAAGCTTGGGTCAGAGTCAACACATCCAAAATTAGTTGGGTTTTTTTATTTATGAAGGAGCGCCCATCTACCAAGGTTACCGTACCTTGTCACCGGTTATACCGCAACGCAGAAGAGAGAAAAAAAAAAGCTTTCAGAAAAGGTTCAGGCAGATAAGGACCTGCTGAAGAGCACACGGAAATGTTGCGTGTGCTCCCACACACCAATCACGCTCAGCCCTTTCCCGCCAATCATACTGTTCCCTGCCAATGAGGCCTTCTATTCAACTGTCCGATCCCCTTTCATTGTATTTACCGTTGTTGGATGTATGTAGGTGAGGAAAATTGCTCCCACCTCCACCCGTTCTATAGGGGGTTGTGAGGAAGATTGTGCTCTATGTCTCTGAATCAAAGATGCACATTTACGTCACAGGCAGAGACCTTTAAACATACACTAAATTGTATTTACATTCAATAAACCTGTTTGAAGACGGATGACCTTGTCCATCCGAAGGCTCTTTTATTAGGGCCGACAGGTTCTCCTCTTGGCAAGTGCTGCTTCCCAGTGTGCAGTTGTTCTGTGCAAAGTAAAAAGGCTTCCTGCCCCCACTCACAAGCCCTGAACTCGGCCAGGGACTCTCCTGCTGAATGGCTCCATATTGTTGGTTTAGTCTATTGTGATGCTAATGTCAGCCCGAGACCCTTGAGTCATCTATCACGGATGACATGAAACCAGGGCCATTGTCTGAGCCTCGGTACTACACACGCGCGCACACACACCCACACGCACACACACACATACACACACACACACACACACACACACACACACACACACACACACACACACACACGTACAGGCTGGCCTCTGGCCCACACGGAATTCTGGGAGAGGAAACCAAAGGGGAAGGATTAATGCAGCTCTTGCAGTGTAAATACTGTTGGAGCGGGAACACTGTCTGTCCTTTCACAAGCATTGGAGTAATAAACACTCACGTATATGCCAGAGAAAGGGAGAGCAGTAAGTCTCCTCTGGAAAAAGAAGTCCTCTCTTTAGGTTGTTAGTGGTGAATCCATTCACACGCACGTACATACATTTCTCTCACAGATAAATGTTCGAGTACTGAAAGGAAAAATGTGTTCAAGTTTTTTTTGTGCTTCTCTGGAGCGTTTCCAAGGTCATAAATATTGTGCAGGGAATAATTGCTAAGGAGAGTCCTTACATCGTGAAGCCTGTTGTAGGCATGGGCGAAATTACAACAGTGCTTCTACTACGCTTAGACAAGTGTCACTTGGGGGAAATGACGTTGGAATGACATTGAATGATGCATTAGTGAGGTGGTGTCACCTCCTATGGTCTCTGGGGCAGCTCTCCCATGGCCTGCTGAGTAGAGAGAGAGGCAAGCAGAGTGGGTCTGTAACCATGCAAGTCAGGCAAAGCCACATGAAGAGACTTCTTTTGGCGTGTGTGAGCGAGCGATGGCCCAGCAGACTCTGGGCCCGGCCCAGCCGGCGGCGTCTCCCATCCATTGACATCATCCACTACCACCGTAACAGATGTGGCTGTGGTCAGGCCTGCGTTAAACAAAAAGTGCGTGCTACAGGAAATGAGCGCTTTTTAAAAAAAGGATGGAGAAAAAAAAGGGGAAAGTGTTGTTATTGCCACTCAAAGGACGTAACCAAGGCAGTTAAAACATTTAGTACGCCCTAACTTAAAATGAAACCTCAACGTTGAGCACATGTGGGTTCTCAAGGCTTTGAGGCCGTCAGAAAATTGCATCTTCTTTTTATTGAGATGCTGTCGGATGCTGTAAATATCTTGCACCTTGGGGCTAAAACAAATCTGAAATGTTATCTAGAATTACAAACACAAGTTAGTAATAAGAATTACAAACATGTATAAATAAGTATATTTTTATCATGTGCAACACTTTTTTGAGTTTTTGTGACGTGAGATAAAAGTCCTCTGGTTTATTTATTGACACCTTTGACACAAAACAAACCATTTTATAAAAATTTCGAAACCTTAAGCGACTGATCCAGTTGGAGGACGGGAGACAACTGCTGAGTTATTCTGGTAACCGGGTGTGAGAATTCTAAAGTTGCAAAGAAGTTGTAAACAAGCCTGGAGTTGTTTTTTCGTCTTCATTCTGGCACCATCAGCAGTAGGCTTCAGCAGCTCCAAGGAGGGCTAGCTGTCAGGGGTGGGGTGGGGTGAGAATAGGGTAGGGTGGGCTGGAAGGGGGGGGGGAGAGAAGATGGGGACTAGCAGCTGTGTAAACCCCCACAATGGATTGAGACATGGGGGACTTTCCAGACTGACCAGTTAACCATCTCCGCTCTCTCTGCTGGCTTAGGCCTGCACTGTGGACAAAGCCCATAGATCTTTTGGGCTTTTTGAAAGGCTGTATTTTTACTGGCAGCCTTCAATTTTTATGATGGAATGTTTGCTATGTAAACGGCTACATTCTACTGATTACCAGAACTACGCATTGGGAATAGTTTTGAAAATAACTGTAAGCTGCACTCATAACTATAAGAAATATAATATTTGTACCATTATCATACCATATCTTGTTTTGTGATAGTTACAATATAATCAATTTAAGTTTTTCAGTGAGTTCTGGTACAACTAGCCAAATATTTTGATGTGTCGTTACAAATGTGCAACCACAAATGACTGAGCCTGATGATATGTCATAGGCTAACTAGCGACTTATTCGGGTTAACAAACAGCGACAACAGGAATCCATGTTGATCCTTAGAAAGGGGTCATTGAGGATGTTTCCTGGGGGTGGCGTCCAGTGTGACTGGACAAGGCTGGAGAGGGCTGCTAGCCCACCCTATGGAGCGGTGGCCTATTGTAGCCTCCAGTGGTCCCCCGGTGCTTGATCCCCAACCTGGTGGACCGCCGAGAAAGAGGATGCTAACGGCCAAATTGGATTTCTGACTGAATGAGGAATCAGCTGCCATGGGGACAATCCTGGGAGGAGGGAAGCCACTGGCTCTTTGTGAGGCTAGTGTTGCAGCCATGGAGGTGCCATTGATATAACCCAGGGACAAGCAGGGTCATTGAGATGCAGGGAAGGGCCGGCTCTGGCTGGGGGAAGACGGAGTACACGCTCCCCCAGCTGCCTAGCAGCATGGGTCTCCCCCGATACGGGTCACCCTATACATATCTAATCGTTATCCTGCTGCTTTGAGTGACATTGAGGACACTCCTCCCCTGAAAGAGTTCCCTGACTCAGCCTGGCCAGGATGGGCCTGGTGTCCAACACTACCCCTCCTGCAAGGTGCTCTGCTGTAGTATCCGCCACAAGAGTGGCTCTCACTTAAACCGTGCGGGGCGAAGCCATCTCTTCTGGAGTGGACATGAAATTACTTTTTTGTACTTTCTACTCCTGTCTCAAAAAGAGATTATCTGCCGCCGCCCTCCTATAGCTGTTGCTGTATGTTTTCGGTCGGCCTTCACACTCCACACGCCGGCCTATTGTGGTGTAGGGACCAGTTGGCCCACTGGCATTCACAGAGGGGAACGTGAGATTATGGAGCATGCGGTGCGGTGCGCGTGCGGTGTATCAGTTCAGTCTTGCCTGGGAGAAGGTGTGAGCCGACGTGTTGACAGAGAGTGGAGTAATACGGAGGGGTTGGGGGAGGGGTGGAGGGGAGCAGGGCAGAGCTAGCAGGAGAGGTCGGCTGCACGGCGGCTGCCTCCAGTCCTTGGGGCAGTAATTCATCCCAGCGCTCCGTCTCAGAGAATAAGCTGAACAGCTTGTGGCAGCTCGGACTCCTGCCTCCCCCAGAGTTTAGAGAGGCAAAGAGAACAAGGGCCTTGATCTGTTCCCACTGTGCATGTGTGGAGGGAAACCTCTGGCACGTCCGTGACTTTTAACACGCCAACGCTGTTTGACAGTTACTCTTACTGTGGCTCTGGCTAAGACCAATCACAACATAAAATCCAGTTGTAATTAAAAAACTGTATTTGCCATGTCATTGATTTCTTTTTTATTATTATTATTGTGGTAGGGGTATATATTTTATACACTGAAATACAATAGCCTTGCATACATTGTGATCGTTTTGATTCGTATCAGTATTGGGTTTTGAAGCAAACTTTTTTTTGTAAAACCTGTTGCAATTGTCTTATTATATGTCAGTCTTTTGAGCCTACTGATAATATGTCAATTACTGTAGAAAACGACACTTATTCTGCTTTATTGTAAAACGTTTTATTTTATTCAATTTTTTTTCCAAGTTAAAGTAAAAAGGTTTAAATATGTATCTTGCTAAAATTATGTTTTAGCAGCTAGTTTCTTAAAGCAAACTCCCCCAAGAGTGTGAAGGGAAGCTATGGAGTGTGAGAGTCATGTGGCTCTGCTTACAGCCCCAGAGAAATGAAAAAAAGCCAACTTTAATAAGAGAACTCACCAGGGGTAACTTCGCTATTTCGCCACAGCAGGTCCCAGCTTTTCTGCCTCCTAGTTGAGACTAAAACTAAAGTGTTGATTAGTTCATAGGACACAGTTTAGACCTACACAGTATAAACCCCAAGAGAGAGGGGGGTAGGAGTTTTTGTGTAATGGATTTATAGTAGTGAATGTGGCCAGTTTTTTTTCGGGGGGCCAGTGTTGTTTTGCACAGCAAACACAGGAAAGAAAGCAGGCTGGCCAGAACCCGCTGAGCGCCTTTTTCCAGGCTGGTGAAAAGAATGAATTATTCAACGGTAAGCATGCTTACAGCTGGCCATTTGTGAGCTTTGATCTGGGAATCAGGCGTCTGCATGAATGCCCGTATTGTCATGTTATGTGTACACAGTGTGTGAATTATTGAAAATAGCGAGGGCCAGGCTTCATCTGGTAAAGATTACAGTGCCGGCACGCTGGGCAGACCGGGGCTGAAATCGAAAAATCGCCCCAGATGCTGTTTATTTGTTCGGATAGGGTACTCGACTTGGGTTCACCAGGGCCAGCCCTCACCTTAATGCTCCGAGTGAGAGGAGTCTCAGGGTTTCTGAAAAACTCCCATCCCTCAGGAGCCTTGGTTCCCCCTCCCCCCACCCCACACTGAGCAGACCAACACCTGTCGAGGTGTGGCAGCCCTGCGCATGCAGCCAGGTGTTGCAAAGCACACAAATGATCGGAGTGTACTTGTATTTGTAAACGCATGTGTATGTTTTATGTAACATATTACATGTTCCTTGCAGCAAAGAAAAATCTGTTGAACTGAATATTTGTTTGTGTTCTTTTGATATGTGTTGTGTTACTCTGATAATAAACAAAATAGAAAATAAAGGAAAACTGGCAAAGCACACATAGACAATAAATTACTCGATTCATAATCTTTGGGATAGAGCATGTAAAAAACAAACACTAATAGAATAAAAATATATAAAGTTACAATGTATTTGTCATTTAAAATCTCAAAACAATCCGGGCTAAGATCTATTATTTAAAAATAAAGCTTTTAACAAAACAGGTGGCAAATTTTTGGCACAATGAATTCATTTGGGACAGCCATGACATCCAGACACCTCGAGCTTCAAAGAAATAGAAGTGGGAAAGGCAAGGGGTGTTGAAGACAGAGTGAGCGAGAGAGGGATGAGAGGGAAGGAGGGAGGGGAAATTTAGGCAGAGCGAGAAAGACAGAGAGAGTAAGCCTCCCTCTCCCTTGACAGGTGTTGTTAATGGCAGTAACTCAAGAGGCTGTACCCAGACTGGCCTGCCTTTCATCTGGCACACCTTAACGGAGCGTGCTCCCTGGGCTCACAGCAGGTGGAGGCTGCCGGCTGCCTTTCTCCCCGTGCCCATTACACAAACAACAGCCAGGCAGGCACACTGTACTGCCCTGCACATCTCCCAGCCTCAAACCCACAGGGCCAGGACAGCGCCTCTCGCGCTCGCTCTCCCTGTATAACTTTCATATTTGTGCGTCTTAATTGTCAGAGGATGTTGTGATACACATACTGTCGGGCTAAACAAGCCGACTATTGAAATCAAACCGGTTCCACAACAACTCGTTGCGGTTGCTAAGTGAAATGTCAAAGCAAGGCCCCTAATTGAGACAAACAACACGGTATAGTTGTTTAAATGGACTTGTTACATTACATGGAGAGGAAAAGTGCCTCTATGGTATTGGTCTCCTACAGCTGGACTCATAATGAGAGTGCCTCCTTACCTATAATTTGCGTAATAGTTTTGGGGTGGCGGTATGTTATTACCATATGAAAAGGCTAAGCAGGGGTCATTGTGCATCGCTGCGCCAATTACAACGGAGCTGTGGCTAGAAGAATGTTTGGAGCCGCTATTAATTGGAAATCGCTACAAAGCCACTGTTTAATTATAATTTAGTGAGAACAAAACTGCTTCGAATGAATATGTTTCCGCCGCCATTATTTGCTGTAACTGTATGAATGTCTAGATCTGTTTCCTTTCAAAGGGTGAGGCTTTGAAGAGAATGGGATTAAATTAGATTAATTTGAAAGGCGATGTGGATGCGAGGCTTTCTAATGCTAATGCAACGTGCTGCTTTCACAGCAAAATGGCATCTGTTGTTTATTTGTTGCTATGTATACGGTGCGATGTACACAATCTCCAAATGCTGTTAGGAAGACGTGTTGTTACAGATCTGATATTTGACGCTGAATGTTCTCTCTTATTTCCTATTGATTTATTGGTAATAACGTTGTATTCATTCGCAGGACACAATGTTTGACTGAAGGCCATAAACATCAACGCTTAACCCGTTTCTCTTCCTTTGTCCGCAGGCCGTAATGAGTTGATAGCCCGATACATCAAGCTCCGGACTGGCAAGACGAGGACACGGAAGCAGGTAAGAGGAACGAGCGAGGGACAGACAGCATGCCACAAAGATACCGCTGAGAGCCAGCACATATGAATGTCCCCGCTGCCTGAGCTTCTGCTGGGGGAGAGAGTTGGAGAGCACACACGTACGAGGGGGAAACAGACACACCAAACAGACAAAAGGCAAACACAGGTGCATGGAGCTTTTATGCATGCCTCAGCTGGTGGTATATGCTTATACAAAGCCCTGGGTGAGACCTGTGTAAGATTGTCCTCTGTCACTGCGGACGTCCTGCATGAACCAAACTGTGCACCCACACATACACGTGTACACACACACATTGGGGCCTATGGCCAAGCTTCAACATTGTGAACACACAACGGTCCCCATTCAGAATCTGACACACTAGCAATGGCACAAGCTCAACATACTTAAGCCTATTGAGCTCACCACACACATGGTAAATAGCCAACAGAAGCCTTGGTACCAAACAATAGCATGAAATGTCCAGGGCTATTGTGTGAAGTAATGCAGTAAATATTTATTATAGTGACAGTATAAGAACTATTGCGAGAAAGAGAAACGAAAACTAAAGGAAGAGGGAAAATTGCGTGGCTTGTGCGCATACAGCTGGAGTGATGCAGTACAAAACAAGTAGCATCAGTCACAGAACAGGAAGTGCCCTGTGTGACCGTGCACTTACATGTCTATGACAAACACCTGTGTCACCCCATCGCCCTGTGACCACTCTCTGGTGGGCAGCCACATCCACTGTAGACTAGGCTCATTCCGATTTGACAATCCCTATATCATATTATTCATGTGTGAATAGTTTACAAGGACATAGCTATCGGGGTGAAATGCCTTAAGATGTGTAGCCAGATTTTTTTTTTTTGCGTTATATGTCACAGTGCCCTTGCTTGTTAAAACACAGACACACACACACACGACAGGCGTTGATCACCCTCTTATGAGCCGCCTCAGCAGCCACTTGCGTGTGTGTGATTGGCCTGATTAAGACCAGAGGAAAAAAGGCAATCTGTCAGAGTAAAAGTACACCATAAAAACACACACACAGCAACACACAATCTCTCTTTATGCGTAATATTCACACTTAGGAATATTGCTGTAAACGCGCGTGTATGTGCCTTATTATTGAATATAAAGAAAACATATTCCCCGTTCATGTGAATGTGCCAGGCAAACTTGGCCTGCTGAAATACCTGAAGCAGTTCCCTTAAGAATATCTAGACTGGCCCATTGTCATTCAGTACACAGCGGATCACATCTGCTCTCGGTTAATGGGTGCTAAAGGGGGCCTGCATCCTCCTTAATCAGCTCACTTAAGTGACGATAACAGACAACACACAATGCTTTGGTGGCTGTGAGGCTGAGCTTGGTGTGTGGCTTGGAGCTGCTCCCATTATCCTGTTTGGGCCCCAAGGCGTCTTAACCCCCCCCCCATCCCCCAACCCCCCTCCTCAAGTGTCACGACGAGATGTGTAATCCTTTTTGTGTTTTTTTGGTTTTTCTTGTGTTTTCCCTCCTCTTTTTTTTGTCGTTTTATTTTATTTTTTCTTGTTTTTTTTTTTTTTTTTTAATGGAGGTGTCTAGTCACATACAGGTCTTAGCAAGAAAGAAAGTTCGAGAAATCCAAGCTGCCATCAAGGTACGTCTGGCTTTGCCCAGTTTGCAGGGGGGCTTTTCATCGTCATGGTTACAGGCTTGTTCCTTTGTTTTCCTCCCTCCCCCACCCCCCAACCTTCCCTACCCCGCAGGTGTCTAGTCACATTCAGGTTCTTGCCAGAAGGAAATCTCGTGAGTTTCATTCCAAGCTAAAGGTATGCGCTTTTCTGCTTTTGGGCTCGTGGTGTGCTGTGCGTGTCACTTCCTGTTCCCCATGGTCACAGAGTGAATGCCTGGTGCTCTGTTTCCCGTAACCTGGTTACCCCCTCCTGCTTATCATAGTCTGTTTAGAACCGTCCCTACTCACTTACTCACTCACCCCATGAGTCACTAACCCATACATATAAGCACTTATTGTGGCTCCTGTTTGTTGTGTTAAAATGTAGCTTTTCAAATAAACAAGAGCATTTGCTTTGGGTTTATCTGTAAGGATCCTGGTGTCATTATGTGATGGCGGTATAGAAAACGAGAACTAATTTAGTGAAATCCTAACAGAATATGTGTAAATCTAAAATCAAAAACAATGCTTTTAAGTATTCTGAGTCAGTTCCACAGACCTCAGCAAACTGATTGATCTATAAAAGGAATATTTTACTTTAGAGTTCTTTTGTAATTCTGGCTAAGTGAATTCTGCTAATTTTAGGTTTGCCGTCAGAAAATCCATGTCATCATCTCTGTGTAGTCCAATGAAAAACGTGTTTCTTACTAAACCACCCAAAGCAAATGGTACTGGTAGTCTGACTTTGTTCTATGTCTACTTGGAATGAAAATATGAGAGCAGAATGGGAAGTCGGTACTGTACGGTAACTGTAAAGTATGGGGGAAGCATGCTGGCAAGACGCATTGGCTGTTGGTGAGTGGCTGAGAGCTAGGGTTCAAAGGTCATCTGTCTGCCCTACATCTTTTACCACGCACACACTGTGGAAAGGGCATGTTGAGAAAGGGTTTATACACAAAGAATATAGAGTACAATACACCTGCTTCATGTGCTGTTTTAATCCAACCGTTCCCCCTGCTTGTCAAATGCTCTTTGGTGTGAATTTAGAGCAGAGAGAGACGGCGAGGCGGGGGCCTCTGAAATGCCCTCTCTCTGCCGTCTCGTTCGCCCTGCAATCTGTTGATAACTCTAGGCTCTCCTGTCGCCGAGGCGGCTGCCAGTCGCTCTCCTTCCTTGCCTCTCGGCTGCCGCTCTGCCCGGAACGTTCTTCTTCTCTCTCTCGATTAGACCTGTTGAAGTCTCAGGTTGGATTTGACCCGGCCTATAATGACCTGGATGGAAGGAACCGAGGAAACTATCATGAAAGATGTAATCTCAAAATAGATTGAGTGTAATTCAGGGCATTTTTTCAAGGGTAATTTGGTGATGCCTGTGTGTTTAAGGACCTTGTTACCTTTGCCCGTGTTTCATTTCATGCCTCTCATCGCAGGGGAGGGACTAGGCGACATCTTTTGACTTGCCCACTTTTCCCCCCACTCCTATGTATTCAGATGGACTAATGACCCCCTTATTAGAGAGTGTGTTTGTGTGTGTTGTGTTGTGTGTTTGTGTGAGTGTGAGTGGTTGTGTGTGTGTGTGTGTGAGTGGTTGTGTGTGTGTGTGTGTGTGTGTGTGTGTGTGTGTGTGTGTGTGTGTGTGTGTCTGCACGTTTATGTGTGTGTTTGAGAACGGAACAGTAATCCTGGTCTTTCAGGGATGTGGACAGCAGTCTGAGTAAAAACAGCCAGCTTTTGTATGGATCCCTGCCTACTCTCATCTAAAGCAAATTAGAGATGAGCAGCAAAGAGAAATGCAGCCCCCTGCCGCCCCTCCCCACCTTCCACCCCCCCATTTACCGTGAGCGGCACTGCACATCTGCTCTGTCTCTGCTCCTGTATGTAGCAGGCTGAGTGAAATGGCATTGGTTATGCAGACATCTCCAGGGCTGGCCTCTAGATACGTGACAGGATCACATGTTAAGACTTCTTACATTAACCACACACAGCCTGGTCTACCTGCTTTAGTGTATGCATATGAGACTGTGCTACTTTTTTGAACATCACAAATTTCATGCACAGATGTATCATTTTGTTGTGACATTGACAAAATGAGTTGAACCCAAAATGTGTACTGTCATTTTGAACGCCATTCAGCTTGTCATAATTGTAAAAACATCTGTGTGATTTAACTCTTTTGCCAGCTGTTGGAAATGCTTCCAATGAAATGGGCTTTTATAAAATGAATAATGACTGTGGTAGTGGTCCATTGACGGACAACAACAATATACATAGACTGATGACAGCAATGTGGGGAATATAAAATCAATGTTTTTGCAAGGCTTTTAATTCGTGCTTGATGTGAAGTCAGAGAAATCATGCAATTACAATGAAACCTTGTTTGTTCACACCCAGGTTACAAGCATGGTAAGTACTGCTTATTTTACTCCTCTTTACTTCTGGTTCTGCTCGGGCCATGCTCTTGGTTGAGCGTCTGTGCTTCTGCCATAGTCACACCATAGCTGCTCCCCAGTGTGTGCCCCATGGTCTGTGGGCGTCTGTGCGTGTCATCCTAGCCTCATGCCACTCCACCTTCCAGACTCTTGCCAGCATGCTCACCTCCAGCTTCTGTCTCTTCAAAGTCCCCATTGGGTTGCTGTTGCTTTAGGGTGAGGGCAATGGCGGCGCCTTGCACACAAGACAAGAGCTGTGAGCCAGAAGTGTTGTAGTGCCATTTTGATCACAAAGGGGTTTTAATGTCGTTTAAGAAATTATTAATGAACCGTTGTGTGCATCCGGTGCCGAATCAGGTTGAATGATTCAAAGAAAACATTTAACGTTTAAACTGGACTTTGATCAGAAAGGGTTGTGTATTAGCTCATACATAAGATTAGTCGAAAGTATTTAGGCTCTTCTGGCTGGGAGCTTGCATGGCTATAGGCTGCTGCATTTGCCCATATCACTGACTGACAAATGCTGTCATGCTTTCTCCTTCATTATGAATATAAATGTACTCTTGATAAAGCAAACTCATAAAAAGAATTCACAAAATGTATGACATTTGGAGAGGTTGTCTGTATGTCCCTTTATTTATGTGAAGCTCCTTGTGCACTGCTAAGCAAGAGGCACTGCAGGGAAAAGACTTGCCGAAAGTGTTTGTCCTTCCATCGTGCTTCAGTCCTTCGCATACTTAAAAGTGTTCATTTGAACACACACAGAAAAGCAGCCTTGACAAAATAATTATTGAGTGAGGTTTCATTGAAGGAAACTCAAAATAAAGTTCCAATCTACACATAGGTGTGTTAGTGGCTGATAACACAAGGAAAGCTTGCTATTAAGTGCATACCCACACTGAGACGTTTTCTATCAGAATCCAATTTCCTCGGCCCTGATGATTGCATTCCTCCTCACAACCAACCATATAGTTTTAATAGCTGCAACAATGCCTTCTATTCTAACGCGCTGGCTGTTTGTGGTGGTGCGCAGGGCGCCTTGGTAGTGCTTTTAGTGTGCGTGTGTGTGTTTGCAGCGTGGCTGTTTCGGCCCCTGTGCTGTGTTCTTCCCCTGTCCCCTCTGCGAGAGCTAAGCCCTTTGTGACTGCATGTTGAAGGACCAGACGGTGAAGGACAAAGCCCTCCAGAGCATGGCCTCCATGTCCTCGGCACAGATCGTCTCCGCCACCGCCATCCACAACAAGCTGGGCCTTCCAGGCATCCCACGCCCAGCCTTCCCCGGAGCTGCAGGGGTAAGAGCGCCCCCATTATCGGTCCACTTGCACCAGCCCGAGTCGGGGGCGGCCACCGGGGCCCCGTGCTCCTTAGCCAACTAGTACCGCCACCGTGGCCAAATCCCATTACACACAGTGCCGCTTGAAGGCCACTGCCCCTATCAGATAAGGCCCAGATCAAAGGAATGGGCGCTGTGATAACCGTGTGTATTAATTGCAGTGTTAAGAAGCGCTTTTTGGATCTCCTTTACTGGCAGCGCAGTGTATGTTTTTTTTTTGGAAGTGTTACTTCTGTGCTGTTGTCTATTTATGCATCTTTTGTTTTAATCCTCAGTTTTGGCAGGGCATGATATCAACGGGCCAGCCAGGATCCTCACAAGAGTGAGTTTCGTAAACATAATTGTTTTCCACAGAATGTATCTGTCTGTCTTTTCCGTTCTTTCTCTGTCATGAACTCGCCGATCTTTCCCTTTGTCAATTTGTCACAGATATTTTCTTTGTGCATTTGGTGGTCGGGGGAAATATAAGTTTCTGATAAAACATAGATGGTTGGATCTACAACTTTATTTAGTTTCTGGACGATCTGTCAAAGCGACTCTGTTGGATGTGTTGCTCTGACTGTTGAAGTTCCAGACCGCTGACTTTTCCCTTATGTTTTCCTTTCTCTCTGTGTTTCAGCATTAAGCCTTTTGCTCAACAAGCATATCCTATCCAACCCACAGTCACAACAGCCATTTCAAGTAAGATTTGAAAACATTTGCAAACCAGACTTAATCGCAACATGATGGTAATTTTGCACCACATGAATACATGCCAGCATCCAAGATGTAAGACTTTCAAGGAGTGCCTTTCAAGCACAGAAACCAAAAGAGAAGGAGGGTTTCTTTTGGTTTTGGGGTCCACTCAATGCTTTGTTTCTGCAGGCTATGAGCCTACCACAGCGCCGACCCCCACCGTACCGGCCTGGCAGGGACGATCCATCGGCACCTCCAAACTCCGCCTGGTGGAGTTCTCTGCCTTTCTGGAGCAACAGAGAGACCCCGACGCTGTGAGTAGTGCTGTCACCGTGTCCCCTGAGAAAAGGTAGCACGGAACCAACAAGGCCATTGCTATCCATCTGAGATATCGTGGCTTTGCATGTAATACGAGCAGCCGACTCTTTAACAAAGGGCTCATGAGAAAAGGACCCATAAGTCCCACTGTGCTTTTGTTTCTACGCTAACCCAAAAGATAGGTCCAGCTGATAGACTGCTAAAAGGCCAATTTTGTGACACATGAAAAGATACACAGACCAGCAGCCCCTAAGTGCAATGGCTCACATGTTTTATAGTTTGCTTTGGACAGGGGCAATCCATCATGGTTTGTCTACATTCCCTCGAGAATTTTATTTTGCTATTGATATTACATGACAACAGCCATTCGTCTTACATTTAGCTGAATATTAGAAATGTTTACGTTGCCCCGAAGGCCGTAGCCTGCTCTGCCAACTGTTATTGAACAAAAGGGCAGCAGTGAGTTAAAAATAACATTTGTGATAAGATTTGATATACTTGATACTAGTGCCTTATGACAATAATTCAAATTAGATTGTTGAGATATTTCCCGAATCATGGTATTTCTTCTGTTTTCCTTCATATGTCCTAGCTTCATTTGAGGACAGAATGCTGTCGACTGTCTAGCATAATTTTGTTTCTTTCAATGATAACATAAAAAAAAAAAACTGTAAACACATTTTCAGTTTATGTAGATGTATCTTTGAAATGTTTTTTTAAGACTATGTTTACTCTTTCAGTACAACAAGCACCTCTTTGTGCACATCGGACAGACCAACCACTCGTATAGTGATGCCCTGTTAGAGGCGGTGGATATCCGTCAGATCTACGACAAATTCCCTGAGAAGAAAGGAGGGCTGAAGGAACTGTTTGGCAAGGGCCCTCAGAACTCCTTCTTCCTCATCAAATTCTGGGTCAGTGACATGTTGATGTTTAATGACTGTATACTATCAGCACTACCTTTGTAGCTACATTTGCTTTTGTGTGTTAAGGATATATGAAACATTAAAGATGCCCCAAACATTTCCCAGACCACCCTTATCCAATTTTCCCATAATCTTTCATGTTTTTAATTAAATTGTACACTGCCCAATTCATAATTAAATATGACAAATGTCTGGGATTTACAATGATTGTATCCCACCCCCTTGATCAGTCTCTATCAGTTGTCTATTGACACAGTATATCGCTAGACATTTCGCAGCAAACCCCCATAAGCCCTTAATGATTTGTTTGGGTTCATCTCCAGTGAATGGCTGTAATCAGGGTCTTACCAGTGAAGATGCCTCTCAACTTGTCTGCAGAATGAACGCTGCTATATTTGGACTTGCATAGCAGAAGAGCTTGTGATCAAAGCGAGTGCTAATTCTGTGTAATATCGGAAAACAATAGAGTGACCTGGTTGCACTCCTAATGACTGTTTAAACATTGCATGTGTTTTCAAAATGCTAACTAGCGGCAGCCAACAAAGTGGGGCCGTGTGCTCCGGGGCCAAGTCCCTGCTCAAATTCTTTTGAAGTGACCGGCCAATCTGAATTTCAAATGACAGGCCGAATCTGCACAATAATGAAAGTATAACTGCTTTGCTTAATGAAGGAGGAGAATGTCGTGGAAGGATGTCATCTCTTTTTGTAGATATAATGAACATCATGTTCTGGATATAGAGACACTGGCCTTTAGGGAACGGAGCCTTTTCATAAGCACGAATCAGCCTTTTTGCATAACTTCATTTAATCCTCTTTATCATCTTGTTGCCAATATGGATTCATTGACATGGTAATTCAGATGTGTCATAGAGGAGCGGTAATTGAATATTACACGAAGACAGCGCTGTATTCAGGCATCGACTGACTGAAAGAAGGCTTATTTATGACATAGCCGAACAACTTAATGTCCCCTTCTGGTTCCATAAGGAAGGAAAGTTAGAACTAGCAACTATAGACATGGTGTTACTGTGAAAGGACAAGCTCTTGAAATATAAAGCCTCATTGTCCACACCCTTAACCATTGGGAAAAGCATTACCACTGGTATATTTGATGGCACTAGAGGGCAGTGTGGTCAGGGCATGGTTTTGGCTTGTGAAATCTAAAGCATCATGAAGACAGAATTATTTGTTAATTTCCTGTGTGCATGAAATTACAAGAAGCATCCATATTTCTGCTGCTTAACAGATTTTGGATACAACTAACTAGGGAAATTTCTCTGACCTACTTTTTTGATTGTTCTTTTTTGAAGGCTGATTTGAACTGCAACATTCAGGATGACGCAGGAGCCTTCTACGGCGTGACCAGCCAATACGAGAGCTCAGAGAACATGACCATCACCTGTTCCACCAAGGTTTGCTCCTTCGGCAAGCAGGTGGTGGAGAAAGTGGAGGTAGGAAGCCACAACACTAGCCCGAACCGGAGGAATAAAATACCAGAAACCTTCCAAATCTTATTTTGGTGTAACCAGACCAAGACCTTATATTCTTTTTCCGTCCCCTTCAGACGGAGTATGCACGGTTTGAAAACGGACGCTTCGTCTACAGAATAAGCCGGTCGCCCATGTGTGAATACATGATCAACTTTATCCACAAGCTCAAACACCTGCCGGAGAAGTACATGATGAACAGCGTGCTGGAGAACTTCACCATCTTATTGGTAAGCCAACACCCCTCTTCCGGGCTCTTCCGGGAACCCCTGCTCCTTCTTTACCCAGGCTTTAGGGAGGGAGGGCTGGGTTTCCCCTGGCTCCGGCCAGCCTGAGGAGGGGCGCTCTAGCTGGGCTTTAGCTTGTCTCCCTGGTCCCGCATTCCTAGAATTCCACAGAGGATGGAACGCAGTGTGAGGAGCCTCATTATCTCCAGGGGAGGACGGAAGGAAGGATGGAGTGAGTGAAAGGGAGGAGGGAGGTTTCAGAGGGGGCAGGACCCCCTGTTATTAGTCATCACATGAGGGCTTAGAGGTCCTATTCTTCACTGCAGACAGAGGGCCGCTTTTACAAGGCTTTGTGTGGGTGCGGACTCCAAACAATGGCCTAATATTTGTTTGCGCGTTGTTTTTGTAACCCCTCCCCTTCAAATTCCTGAAATGTTTCATACTAACCTACTTTTTTTGGTTTTCCTCCATTGCTTACTGATTTATAGCTGTGTGGTTGTTAAACAGGGCAATAGCTCTCATTTGAAGTGCCTGAATCTATAATAGAGCTATAACAGGTCAATGCTGCTGTTGACAAAAAAGCCAAACGGGTCAACCATTTTGTACTGTACTGTATCTTTCAGGTAGTGACGAACAGAGACACCCAGGAGACCCTGCTGTGTATGGCGTGTGTGTTTGAGGTTTCGAATAGCGAGCATGGCGCCCAGCATCACATCTATCGGCTGGTGAAGGAATGATCCCAACCCCACCCCAAACCCCACAACCCCTTTTACACAGACTTGAGAACCTCAAAATAAGTGGCAGTGCCTCTAGCTGAAAATCACTCCTACAATGCTTTTCAGCCATATTTTTGGGTGAAGCCTGTTTTTTTGTTTTTTTGTTTTTTTTGTTTGTTAATGTACGTGTTTGACTGCAGCTGTGAATTGCGGTACAGTTGTTTTCTGTTGTGTCACGAGTCAAGGATGTTGAGTCGATCTCTCTCTCTCTCTGTAAAATGTACATATAAAAAATAGCAGTATGTTAAAAAGCTGTTGGTTCCATTAACCGTTTTTGTCTTTTTCTGCTTTGATCATGTCATGTACACTACGAAAAAATAATTTAAAATCCCATGGGTTATGTGGTATACTTAATGTGTATGAGTGTAAGTGTTTGTAATTGATAACTTGTGAGGACTAGTAGATTATACAAACACACACACACACACACACACACAACCGGTAGGTTTTCCAAAGATACAAACATTTTACAGATGAACTCTAAACAGACGTTATATCAAGGCAAGTGAGACATCTATCCCTGTCAAAGCACTCCCACATTTCAGACACTCAGAACACAGTGTATGCACTGTTAAACACTACAGACTAGTACACTACAGACTAGTACACTACAGACTAGTCGTCTGGCCTGTGTCTGTGGTTTAAACCAAGAAAGTATTTTATTGCAATAAGGAAAAAAAAACACCTGTTACAGTCCAGCATAACAATGACACATTTTCCTTCCAGGAAGCACGGAATTGAAAATATTTTGATATCAAATTTGAAATGAAAGCACTACTTAAAAACTACTCTGACTGTCTGTCTTGTCTTAAGCACTTGGTGTGCCCCTACTTTCTGCAACAAGCCTTTGTGACTAACTTCTGGATGTTTCTTGTATAGTCTATCTTCAGTTTTAAGAATTATTCATAAATAATCATGAGACAATGTATCATTTGTAGACAGCAGGCCTTGTTCAGTATGCAGGTGCCATTGCTCCTGAACCGATGCATTTTTTAATCTCAAAACAGGTTCCCCTCCTTTGATCATTGCCGTTTCTGTTAGCCATCATGTCCTGGCCAGATCATCGCTGCCTTTCTATTCACACTCCCCTCTTTGACAATGTGGCCTAACACCTATTTCCGAGCCTTAAATACGTTATGGTTGTGTGAATTCCAAAAGATGCCACTAAAGCTGTGATCTCTTTACTAAGCTGGAAGACTCAATATGTTGTTCACATTTTGTAGGACCTCTACCATACAATCTGCCAAAGTATAACAGTGTACAGTGCCTTAGTGTGTGTCGTAACGTTGGCCGTGGTTTCTTTTTAGGTAAGAATGTCTTTTTTTTTCTTTTTTTTTTTACTCTAAAAATATGTTATGTGAATAAATCATATGCCAATATACTTATTGGTGCAAATTTTTACCATATCTGTGATATATATATAAATAAATATAAAATGGATTTTCAATGATATATACACAAGGATACATACCAGAATGAACTTTGCCTTTCCTATCCTAAAAGACCAAATACACAGAAATACAATCTCATGTCGTGTCCTGCAATGTAGCAAGGAAGTGCCTTTGGTTAAGAATCTCAAGCTTCAGAAAGACAAATGAATTATTAAATAAATGTTGCTCGACCAAAAAATGAAAAATAAAACGAAAGACGTATAAGGACATAAGTGAAACCAATCACCACATTGCCTTTCAGGAGGTTTGCAGTAGATGGGATGGCCTAGTGGATAGTCAATGGGGAACACCATGTATTGATTCTTACGTATTACAGCTTGATTTGGTTTTGAGAATGTAAAATAATCCTTTTTGTTCCTGTTAGGTAGACAGAAGTCTGGAGGATCTGTTGGAATATACAGCAAATAACAGCATGCAGGATGTTGACATCCCAAGCTGCTGCTAGAAGTCACGTCCTTTTTATTCCAAGCACCATAGACTCCTACATATTTTTACTGCTTCTCAAAATGATATTTATTTAGAGGTTATCTTAATCGAAGAACTTATGAATCATTGCAGACATTGACTCTGGTAGAAGCCGACAAAGTTTGATCAGTCGCTCAGTGTTTTGCCACTCCCTATGGGCACTGTGGAGTTTTAGTAGGTAAATCAATGTGTTGTTTTTTTCAGTTGGTTTTTGCTCTCTTTTTTTACAATCTGTTTATCACTTGCTTACTGAAACTGTCCTCTTTTAATGTTCTACCTGTATACAATGGTTTTGTGATGACGTCGTTGGTATATTCCCAAGCCCAAGAGGGTGGTGATGCTGTTACTGCTGCACTGCTGGTACATTTGACATGTCAGTTCCACCCGTTAACAGTGGACTGGGCCTCCTGTGAGGCGCTGGACCGGAGTACCGAGGCCTTTGTCGAGATGAATGTCAGTCTAGAGGACTTTAAAACAAGTAAAGAAAAGGACACAATGCGTGGCTGACTTTAAGGAATCTCGACACAAACATATCAGCAGTTTAGCTCTTTGTTGTTCTTTGTTTGTAATTTTGTTTAAGTGTAGGTACTGGTATACCTTTTTATTTTGTTTCATTACTAATTGGAGATGTTGGCTTTAAAGTGAACTTTTGCATAGTTCAGATAGTGTCATTAAAAAAGAACTATTGGATTTGTGTGCAGATATTTTTTTTTGTAAAAAGGTGCTTTGTATAAAATTATATCCTGGCTTTTATTGGTACAGAAGTGTGATATCTTTTCATATTCATGAGAGTAAAGCGTTGGAGCAAGGAAGAGAAGAAAATCTGCTATGTGTTTTCTCTACTGCATATGAGTCTTGTCTTTGCTCCGTAACTTTATGATGCCTTCTTGATAAAGTGGTAGATATTTTGTAGCTTTCTAGATCATTTGTATGTATACAATATTGAAGTTAAATAAATCAGGAAAAACATTGTCTCCCTGTTTTCTCTTCTTTGTTTGACCAAAATCTCATTCAGAATGATATTACCTTGTCATCTTGGTATTTTTTTCTCTCTCCAATGTGCCATGACAGTTTAAGTCCCACCACTTTCAATCAGACATGGCACAATGGAGTCAAATTCCTAAATGAAAATAAGAACTATGCTAGTTTGATGTCTCAAATTCCTGGGCGCTTCATCCTGTGCACTCGAGCATGTAAAGAATTATCAATATTTTTGATTTTACATTATAAAATGATCGCGTAGGAGCTGAGTTTGAGGTGTCATTGCTCCCCCACAGTAAGTCAGCATTCAGTCAGCAAATAGCTAACAAGCGCATCTCTGACAATCAATGTTAGCATTTCAGGCCTGTTACCCCATCAGGCAAGAGTACATTAAAATTGCAGTAGCCTATGTTCAACCACAATGTGTTTTTGTTCTCAAATCCATCATTGCCAACAGGTTCAATTGTAATTAAATTAAGTGTATGTGGTATATAGTTTCTCTTCTACACACACCACAGAGAAACATTCTAAGATTAAGAATAATAGCCGGACATTAAATGTCCTTGCAGGTGGGATTGAAATGACGAGTGTCCATCATATTGTCTGGCAGACATGGAGGGTGAGAATCTCATGCAGTGGATTAGTTAGTCTATAACAAATGTATTTCTTCCTCCTCCCTTTTTGCCTAATTTATTCAGAAATAATGCCAAATGCTGTATGTTTAAGCTCCTTCAGTGGATACTTGGTGCAGCACACAATAATAACATGTAAATATTTTCTCTCAACCAATCCCTTAAATTCACATTGCAGGTACTATAAATTACTCTTACGTAGCTCCAGACTTTTCTTGACACTGATGTGCAGATGTTGAACCAAGATTTGGCCTGTAATTTCTGATGTTGTGATACTCGTAACAACACTCCAATGTTTCTGTGAAAAAAGCTACTAAATTCAAGATCAGGAATATGCAGGGTGAGTAGACGCCCCCTTGTGGAGGACCAGATTTGACTTGCCTCCAGTGTTACTGGCAGACTGGCAGACTTGCACCCGATCCCATCTCTGGGCTCAGTATCCACCATTGGGTTGGTACAGTTGGATCTATCAAATGCTCTGCTTACCAACATTCAAGATGGTTTCTCTGGTGTCTCTAGAGTTCAGTGAGATGTGCCATTAGTATGCTGGTAACAAGTGACAATTTGTTTGAATATTTAATCTCATAGAAAACTTTCCTTTGAGATTTCTTGAGATGCACTTCAGGATAATATAATATCCCATAATATGTCTGTTGTTGCTTACTCATTCTTTCTCCCTGCGCTTTAGAATTTATATATATATATATATATATATATATATATATATATACATATGTGTAATAATAAATACTACTCTGCATAGTCCTTAAAACCCCTTTAATTGGGATTGCTTTCGATCTAAATGTTTTTCTCACCTTTGTTTATCTAAATCAGGTTTTCACTTATTCCATACCTTAGTCCATTAAAACAAAGATCCCCCTTTCACTGCTCGTGGAAAAGGTCTAATTGAAATAGTGGAAAGGAAGCAGACTTGTTCACTACTTTTGCTACAATCGTTGAACTATTGATTTGCATACAGCTGTGTGCCTTATTTAAGTACAGACGAATATTACATTTGTACATAACTAATTACACTCAACACGGAAGATGCACTGACTACAGAATAACAGAAGATGGAGCCATCCACTACAGTAGCTTTGTCTCACTGTCTTTAGGGCCTCAAGTCCTCATCTTTCAGTAAAATGGCGTTAACATCAGCCCATTCCCAGTCGACAGTTTACTGGCATAATCATTTAATTGATCCAATTTCATTTTTGTGGTATAATTTTTCTTTTTCTTTACTTAAGCACAGCTAAGCTGAACAAAAATAAACTTGTACTCTTTTCCCCAATAACATTATGTTCATCTAAAATTAAGTATTTCCTTTACATTTGTGGAAATATTCAATTGATGAACAACATCAATGCTATCCATTTAGCTAATTTTTTTTACATGTCTGAAAATATGTCTCTGAGGACACAAGATTTGGGAATGTAGTAATGTGCACTTGCTGTGCAACAGAATACAATGAAACAATGCCTTACCAGGCCACTATCCTTATCACAGGCACTGTAGAGTGTTGTACAGCTTTTGGATTGCGATTGTGAAGCTTGGGTTCCTATCGAGAACAAGTTTTCCCAGTTTGCTGCTAAAAAACAAAACACATCACTTAACCTAGAAGAACCTAGCATTGACAGGGAAAACATTGGACATTATATGATAACTGCACTTTTTTATAATCTATTCTATATGTCATACAAATGTAAATAATGAAAAAAAAATTCAAAGAGCACTTCACATTTTATTTTCTTGAAGTGATGTTTACTGTAGCCTATATAGCCCTAGCATTTGTTATTATAATAAATATAATAAATCAATAATTTTATTATCAGTCAATTTATTGTCAACCTTATAATTATATATATTTTTCGATGAAGTTATGTATCTTTATACTTAGAATAGTACATAATTCAAAGCAGTCTATTCTGAAAATAAAATGAAAGTCAAGGGCGAGGCTACTTGAGTTTCTAGTTTAGGACAGGTTTAGGAACAGTAAAAAGTTGTCATGTGATCGGAGCAGATCAGTTCGGAGTGCGCAGGCAGCGCACTGAGCGCAGTTGTGTGAGTTTACTTGCAGTCACACTCAGATTTATCAACGCCAGGGCAGTTGGCACATGGAATTTCCAACTCCAACCAACAACTTCACAGAGATGTCTTTAGGACACAACGGATAGATTGGCGGATAATGCATAAAACAAACAATAGCATAATGTGGAGAGGTGCCTTCTTCAATGTGCGCGGATAGGGCAATCACTTTAACGCTTCGTTAATGAATTGCACCAATGTAATAATTTTTGCCTGATCTTTTTTTTTATAACTCTGCTTTAGGAATACATTTTTGGATCTTAAAAGATGGAACCGGAGGAAAGTAAGATTTCCGTATGGGTTTGTCGAGAAGAGAAACTAGTGTCTGGATTGTCAAAACGAACAACTTGTGCTGATGTTATAAAAGTACTTCTTGAGGATCAGAATTTGCAGCACTGCGTCTCGGCAGCTATGCTTTCAGGATCCCCCCAATCATATTGCGTAGTAGAAAAATGGAGGGGATTTGAGCGGATTTTGCCAAACAAAACAAAGATCTTGCGTCTTTGGAGTGCGTGGGGAGAGGAACAGGAAAACGTAAGATTTGTGCTGGTTAAAAACGAAGCGTCTTTGGGTAACCATGGACCCAGAAGCGCAGAGGCGCGCGTAGTGCTAAGCAAAGAGAGCCCGTGTGTTACCAAAGGGACAGCGAGAACCAGTATGGCTTTCTCTCCTGAGAAACAACGGAGGATTGTTAGGAAAGCTTTCAGAAAGTTGGATAAGATAAACAGAAAGCGAGCGCAAGCGGTCTCCAAAGATGCATCTTCTGCAGAGAAAATGGAAACTTTGGTTCATCTTGTGATTTCCCAGGACCACACAATCCGTCAACAGATCCAAAGAATAAAAGAACTCGATAGGGAGATCGAAAAGTATGAAGCTAAAGTTCACTTTGACAGAATGAAAACGCATGGGATCAACTATGTGCAGGACACGTACTTGGTGGACGCCAACCCTGACGCACTCTCCCCGAGGGAGGGTGAGAAACCATGCTCTGCAGAGGCGGTTGCACAGTTTGAAGAGTATGCACGGCATTGCGAGGAGGTGGTCAAACTACAGGAGGAACTGGCCGAGCATGAGGCACTCATGGACAGCATTACTGTGGAGATACAAGAGGAGCTCAACCAAAGGTGGATGAAGCGGAGGCAGGAGGAGCTCTCCAGTAAAGACGGTGAGGCCCACTCAGAGGAGAACATTATTTGGGTATCCACCGTCAGGTCCACAGACACTGACGCTTTAGCCCTAGAGGGAGACACACCATCCGAGAACGAGATGCTTATGGAGGAAGAAAGAATCAAAACGCAGCTGGATGCGAGTTTATATATTGGACTTCGTCTGAATACGGATTTAGAGGCTATTAGGAATGATTTGAACGTGACCCAGGAGATTTGGGGGGCAAAGGAAAGGGAGATAAGGGATTTACTTGAGAAAGTGAACTCTCTGGATGTGGAGGATGGAACGCCAAGTGAGGACAAGAGCAGTGACACCGTGGTAACCAAGTCTGTGATGGGGACGAAAAGCGAGTGGGTGGAGCAAGCCAGGGGCCTCGCGAAGACGTGCAGTGCCAACGATGAGGACTCAGACACTGGCCTAAGCTCAATGCACAGTCAGGACTCAGACAACCCCCCTGTGTGCGAGTCTTTAGTATAAAGGGAAATCTCACGCTAGAACCTTGGCAGGGCCTGTAAGTAAAACTCAGGAAAGTGGCAAAGAATTCAACACAGCAATTAGTTTTTATTGTGAAAATAGTTCAATAATTTTTTTGGGGTGAAAAGGCCCCAGCCTTTGCTAAACATCGTGTTTGTACCCCCCACTGAATTGTCAAAAGAAAATCATATGGTGACCTAATATGCACTTAAGCCTGTAGCCTTGCTTTTTGTCACAATTAAGACAAGACACAAATCAGTGTCACACCTGTCCGATAATATAAATGTTTTTGGTTTATGAAACAAGTCCTGGGAGTCTTTTGATTTTTTCACAAGACCAGTAAATAATATTAAAAAGAAATTAAGCAATGCATTAATGTGCAGATTTGTGTAGGAAGTGGGGTAATGCTAGTTTCCCACACACTGATTTCTACAGAGGCACACTGTCTTTAATATGAAGGTGTATGATATATTAAAATAAAGATCACTTATTCAGCTTATTTAATTTTCAGTGACTTTTTTCTGATTCATCTTTTGAACTTTGTATCGGCAGATACAAGTGTCTTGGATGTAAGACGAGGGATTGAGTATAAAAGTCTGGTGGCATGCTCTAGACACAGACATCGATAGTGTTGTTCAAGGTGGGCTGAGATACCAGAGGCAGGGAGCGTTACGCAACACAGCCCCTATCCGGGCTCTTCGGGGTGTGAATTCAAGGGATGCAGCGAGATGAAAAAGCCAAGCAGATGCTGCCTGCATTCATACAACAGTGAAAGCAGAACGTTTACATAACAGCCTCCCCATGCCTGCATGAATGCTCCAAAGTAATACTGGGCTGATTGTGGCACCGCATCAGACAGACAGACAGACAGACAGACAGCCATGGTCACCACGGAGCCGGGGGATTTAGACTCATCTCTGGCGGGTGTCGAGGGAATCCCCCTGTCAGACAGTCACGGGACATTGAGTTAAGTTTAGTGTATTAGAAAAGGACTGCCTCACACATAAATACTGTTCACATGGTGATGTCATTGAAACTACATTACGTGGGCTGTTTGTCCAAACCAGGTGTGCTATTATGCCATGATTACAGATGTGAAGCTGTACTAGTATTGTTCTCATATTGACAGCCTCAAGCCATGTGCCGAACCCCCGGCCCTGAGTGTGTTTTAACCAAATATCATTGCTGATCACACAGATGATTCCTCCAAATGATTCAATGCCATATCAGTGTCTAAGGTTTGTTCACTCCAAAACAGAGTAAGACAACTAATACTCCATCCTAACACTAGGTTATGGTCAAGGTCATGGTTGCAGCTGCTTATGGCAGATAATCTCTGTGTGGCAACAGCATCACCAGAGCAACCCAAACATTACACTGCTTCGGCGGTAGAGTTTGAAACAGACATAACGCTAGTGAAGGAAACACATTCGTTAAATCAAACTCATATTTGTCCCGAAACAAAAAATAGAGAATCTGAAATTTGATTCGGTCTTCCTTGTAGACTCTTGACATCAATCCGTAGTGTGTGTTAAAAGCCATCCTAGCCAACCTTGAAAGCAGGACTGCCTGCATGTCCATCTGTCAGTCAGTCAGCCCTAAAAACATCTGTTCAGATTACAACACCTACAGAGAGATAGAGGGAGAGAGGGGAGAGGGGGGGGGCATACACAGATTTCAACACCTACAGAGAGATAGTCAGAGGGAGAGAGGGAGAGAGAGGGAGAGAGAGGGAGAGGGGGGGATGGCATATACAGATTAGGGTAGCATACCCAGTGTATGTCTGGCTAATAGTCCTTTGGTGCTGATGTTAGGACCATGGTCATGGAATCAACCAATATTGAAACAACACATTTGAAATACAGTAATAAAATACACACTCACAATAAAAAAATTTAAATACAGAAAAGTTTAAATAAAATCTACTAGTATGATCCTCACTCTTGTTGTCCCACCGACAAATTAATGAGAAGGTCAACACATAAAAAATCCACTGTCATAGAACATAAGAAGCACTTACTTGTCAGTATCGAAAGCTCTTAGAGCTTCCTTAGGAAGTATAGATATGACTGGGCTTTTATGAAAATTTTACTTGAGTTTACCTTCCAATCATATTTCGCTGTCAATTGTAACACCAATATATTTGTATGTGTTAATGCTTTAAATTTCAACTGATGTCTGGTTTCACAATCTAATCAAATTGAGGCCTGTTAGTCAGATCATTTAGACACCACTTAATAGGAGAGGGTGGAATGTTCAGAGCTCCTAGTTTTCCAACTAGACTGTGTGGTTTGATAGTACCGAAAGCACTAGATAAGTGGAAAGCATCAGCCTAATATATAACTATGCTGTTAATAAACATAGAAACATTATGCACCATTTATAGATGAGCATCATCCACACCAAGCTGATGTTGGCAAGCATACTGCTTTAGATCAATGTGGTCTTCCACTAGATTTCTCCTAAGTTGTTCTATGTTAGTACAACCATTTCAAACACTGTCATAGCCTGAGATGTTAGGGCAATAGGTCTGAAGTCTTTAAGCTCTTTAACTCTTATTTAAATTGAATAAATAACAATAATGTGAACGCTACTTACAATATCATGGTTATTTGCAATAATATGAATAATCAATATACAAATAACCGTTTCATGAAAGTATATTTAGATTTAGTTTTTGTCCAAGACAAAACACTGTGAGTGTTCACTAAAACACAAAATAATGTAATCAATAGCCTTGCGCTTTAATTGTAGCTAAGGTAAGGTTAGGTACAGTACATGTAATCATTCTTTTAACGTCAGTACTGCGCCCCTCTATAATAAAGTCAAGAGTATGTAAAACTCATGATGGAGGAATGCTGTACAACTCCCTCTGTCTTTCAGAGGCAGAGTCTGTATGTCCTCACACTGACACTACATGTCTGTGAGAAAGGATCACACTGGTTGGAAAACCGGCCTGACCACCCAACAAGAGGACTATTTGACTGACACTTTTATGGGAGATTTAATGTCACTCAGGCTCACACAGTCCCCCTCTCACACACAAACACTGAACAGCATGTAAGGGCACGCGTATTTTGCAAGCTAACGCACATTGATATCACACGGAGCCAAATCATGTTTTTCAACAACACTGCTGCTATGTACTAGTTTATTCAAGCAATATAACGCAAAAAAAACAGAACTGAACTGGATGTTTCTGACTGTTCGTCATCTGCCCTGTCACCAGAGTGTGTTCACATGCCATGAGTGTTACGTGTACTCTAACCACAGTGACGGGGGAAGCCAGGAACCCTGTCTCGGCTGGACCCAAGGGGAGGTGTTCTGTGAAGAATGAGTCACCTTCATCTTCTCCTCCAAGAAACAGGATGCAATTAAGGCAAAGGCTTTGATCCCCCATGGATCTCTTCCACTCCCTTAAACACTGAGCTTGTCCCCTTCCTCAAACCCATCCTCAAAGTTAGATTCTATATGGTAGCATGGGCTATGGACCCAGTCCTCTATTTACCTTTCACATGCACTGTGCTCTTCCTTGTTAAAGTCACTGTTGACCTCCTCCTAACAGAGGTCCTAGGTCCTAGGTCCTCCTTTTTTTAGGTGCCGTAGGAATTGAGACTTTTGCCCAGGTTTGTGCAAGAATAAAGCAACATAAAATAAATATACGTTATAGACTGATGGTCTGCCTTATTTTAGCTCCACATTAATAATTTGTTTGTTCTTTCCTCTCCCACAAAATTGTTACATGATAAGAGCTCAAACCATAGACGGTCCAGTGACTTCAGAGTCGATGAACCCAGAGGGGACGCAGGTGTCAATCAAGGGGGGGCAGGGGAGGTTGTGTGTTTGTGTTTAAAAAAACCAAGCAGAGGGAAAAGAGATTCTGATCCAAACAGATTTTCCACACCAATAGGCAAGGCTCTAAGCCTCCCGATTCTGACAGGCCCTTCAATGATCCGTTTGTGTGATTTGGCTGCCAAACCGAGCAGAGGGAGTTGCTTAGTGGACGGATGTAGTCCATGGCAGACTGGATCCATGAAAATGTCCTGTGCAAGCCAGAGTGGGCAGGCAGGGGCCATCTGATTCAGTTCTAATTCCTAAGGTTCCTAGGGACACCTTGTGTTACTGTATGTTTTTGCACAATTTTATAATTGGTCACTGATACCCATGTTGGGCAGAAATACCTGAAGAATTAAATATTAACCGGGGGAACAAGATAAGCCTCCGAGCTGGAAAAAAGCTGCTCCACTGAGGCCAGTAATATTCATGGTGAGACAGCTTAGAGGAAACGTAAGCTCTCACTGTATAGTTTCTAAAGGCACATGCTCCACCCCATGAACCTGCATGCACCTTGTTGTGACTGAGAACAATGGGCCTCAAATGTCACATCTCTAGGTATAGAAATGGCATGTTGTACTGGACGTATACATTACCACCAGAATCCTGATCTCCCCTCTTGGGGTGGGAGTTTGGCGTAATATGTAACCACAGGGACCACAATGGCTAACCTACACATGTTCAAGGTTTCACATATCTTAACACATAGCTCACGGTGCTAAAGTGTTTCAAATTCCATTTAGGGATCAACTGTGGTGTGAGAGAAAGAGGTTGCAAACAGGATATCTGTCCTTAATGCACCTTTTCTTATGAGAGTTTAGTATTGTTAAAGGCAATTTTGAGCTTTTTAACAAATATATGCCCAAATTAGCATATTCTTTCATTTAATTAAATGTATTTTCAGGTAGAAACATCATGAAACAAACACAGGCATAGAACGCCAAAGGGCTTTTAATATACTGAAGCTCCTTTATATAAAAAACGTATACAACTAAAACAAAAATATGTGGGAGTTTCACAAAACGAGACCTGGTACTTTGAGTGAAATGAAGGAAGACACCAAACACTAAAAGTGTTTTCATGTTTGTTTTAATCCCTGTATAGAGTAGCTCAGGTTTCCTCTGGTATCGCCTGAGTTATGCATCTTTTATTCAAACAGCTTCTGTATTTTACAGTCCGCACAGAGAATTCGAGTGAACAAGGTGTTATTACCGTGTTCATTGGGGAAACCACTGTAATTCTGTCATGGTGGATTGTCTTCAGGGTGGCTATAAAAGCCTAACTGGTTCAATCGAGTTCTGATTGCAACACATGGATGCTCTCTCTCGCCATTTCTCAATACATGTTAATGCAGAGTGTATATACAATTTTGCAAAATAAATTGGAAACAACACAAGGATACTGATGATAAAACAAGCCAAGACAGATACAAATCTAGTCCAGAAAGTTTACTTCTGAAGAAGTAATAGCGACAATAAATGCAATCGATGCAATCATGATATTTAAGTACAAGTATTTTTGGACAACAATATAAAAACGAAATAGAATAACAAAAATTAAAAATACATAAACTGTTCTTACGAAAGGTACACAAAATGAGCGACTTGTTTAGAGAAGATAGTTAAAAGGGAGATAAGGAGTCCACAAGCCTTGTGTGTTCAGGAAGACACTTTGATGGTTTGATAGGAGTCAGCTTTACTAACCTTTGCTTTCAGTCTACACCTTTTAACAGGGAATAGATGTTCAGAACATTTTCAGCCCATTGCATTACCAAAGCCTTATGTAAAACAAATTAAAAAGTTGAATAATATGTGCATGTGCACAGATGTGGATGAGATCAGCTGTTAGCAGGGACGAATAACCCCAATCCAGAGTAAAAAACGTCAGCGCTCAACCCAAAGAGCGCACTGGGCGGGCATACATCATCATACAGCAGTACCAAGCAGCAGTTAACAGAACAACACAGATGTGGCTCTGAATGGTTTGGTAAATTCAAATGTTGAAGCATGCTGACCCGTACCACACTGTACTCCACCGTAATTCCAGCCTAATACTAACAGGTTTTGTGTTTTGGTATTCTTTATCATATTGAGACTGTATTTTCACATATAGACAGCTTGTGACAGTGGCTGTAGAGCCTCACATTACCCTTGACCTCCTAAAAGGCCAATCAGAATGACAACAACCCCACAGACCCTAACATGCATACAGGAGGCCCCTGTCTTTATAGAACCACCAACACATGCTTAGTGCTGAGACCTGCCCGCCTGGCCAATCGTGAGAGAGATATCTAAGCAGACACCATGTGAAAGTGCAGGGTTCATCCCACCGACATCTCCTCCTCATCCCCGTCCCATTTATCACTGCAGGGAAACAGCCTGGCCAGGCAGCAGGGTTGTGCAAACAGCTGGCTGCCTGGCTGCTGAGTGGCTGTCTGGGTGGGAGGGAGGGAGATTTACAGTGTGAGTCGGGCTGTCAGGAGGCCTGGGGCCCCCTCAGTCTAATGAACTTTGGAGCCGGGCCCCACAACAACATCCCTTATTATGACACGGACAGTTAAGTGCATGCAAAGAGGGATAGACCTTTATCGTTCTCGAGATAAAATAAAGTGTCAAGAGAACGCCTCATCCTTCGACTTGATTGTATTCAAAGGGAAGGGCATTTGACAACTGCTCCACCTGGTAAGCATTCCGGTGTCGTAACATTTCAACTTGTTTTGAAGAAAGGAGAGAGGTGGCTGGGGGAACATAGTCTAATTAGCATTTTGATTTGGGGGGGATTACGGGAAGACCACAATACAACTCCAGTGTGTGTGTCGTTGTTGTTGAACGTGCGTGGAGAGTGTGCGCGTTCCAAGCCGCTTGTGTGGAGGAATGTGTCCGTAACTCTTTGCCTGTCTACGGAGCTGTGACCTTCTGTGGAGTGGTGTGACGTTGGTGTTTTTTCTGGCTCCGCTGGTGACGTTACAGTGACAGGTCCCTTTTGTAAACAGTAAAAAGAAAGCAATTTGGGGGGCAAACAGGCTCTTTCCTTAGTGAAAGGAAAGAGAGCGAGTAGGAGGAAGGAGAGATGTGGTGTGCAAACACACGCTTTAAGCAGCGCCTCAGAACACATTCTGCGGTTCTCATTGACAAGGGAACGCACGTGAATTCCGACTGACTCACAGTACACACACAGTGGGCCAGTCAAAAGAAAAAAAACGTTCAAAGTTAGACATTAAGAGAATATAAGAACAACATCCACACCAGTTATCCAACCGCCATTTAAATTCCCTAAACAAAGTTTGCCATAGTGTTGACAAAAGAAGCAACTTTACATGATATTGTTTTGGGCTGCAGTCGGCCCATTGAACTTGAAAGCCAGTTTAGCGCTGCTGTGTCTCTGAACAAAAAAGAAGGAGTATACTATAACAAAGGAGCCCTCAAGGTGTTCTCATGAGGCCCTCTATCCTGAGGCGTACACAGCACTTCAGCTGCACGCAGACAGCAGATGATAAATACTGTATACATATTGAAGAGAATGCTGATAACAACTCACAGCGACGATACAAAAGACTCTGATAGACTTATACTTTAAAAAGCAGAAAAGGGAAAATGGTTTTGGGAAAGGGTTATACAAACCTGCCAGATTTTATTACGTTTCTTTACCAGAGTTAGAATAGTTGTACTATTATAGATAAAATATAGTGGCTGCTTGTTGTGTTTTGTTGCAGCATTGAGAAGCAGTTTATATTATTGTTTAATAAAATCCACTGCACCATAACAATGTTGTTTCATGTTGCATAACAATCCTTTTGTATGAGTACCAAGCCACAATTACAACCAAAAACATTTCGCTATCCAAATACTTTGGGCTTCGGGTTGGCACTGTATAAATGTGAAAGTTGAGAACTGTGGTTCAACAGAGGGACGGAAACCTTTAATGCAGAGCAATCATTCAGTCATTCAGTCAATTAACCTCAGCCAAACACCCACGAGGTACTTGTTCGTTACTTCAAAGTACCCATGTACTCCTTTCTCCTGTTGACATTGTCTTCCGCATATAGCAAGGCTTCCATCAGCTACCTCCCAAACTCCACTTACTGGTTATCCAGGTTGAGGGCCATGTTCCACAGGCCTTTCAGCACCATGGCAGGTAAGCTGGCAGGGCTGTGAGCCACGCTGGTTGGGCTCAAGCCAAAGTCGTATCTCAATCAAATCATTCATCATCATGGATTCTGCTTTTGTTCTTTTCTTTATAATCACTGATTCCATCACATCTATCCATATTCTTTTTAGATTTTCCCAAAAATAAATGTACCATTAAAACTCAGAATAAAATTCTGTCCATTTCAGGCATAATCAATGGTGGAGTATCTCGATTTATTTTCTAAAAGAAAAACATATAAGCAAGGTCATAAGAACAAGCACTTTGCAACACAGTTATGATTCTTACATTTTTTTATGTTCTAGGTTTTTCTCTTTTCTTTGGCATCTCATGCATATGATTGTTGTATGATTGTAAATTATAAAGTGTTATTTAAAACCATTGCTTCTTCCTGTCGCCCTGTATACTGATAATCCACCAAATTCAAAGACACTTTCCATGTAGCTCTGCACAGTCATTCAGCAGGGCAGTGGCAAAGGAGACCCACACAGACGGGATCAGCATGAGGACAGCCCCGTTGAGGAATCCCCAGGGCCAGGCACAGCAGCCAGGCCCCTACACACACCAATCCATTCTCTGTCTAATGCTGATGAACTGACTGGCTGGCTGGCTGACTGACTGACTGACTGACTGACTGACTTGCTGACTGACTGGCTGACTGACTGGCTGACTGGCTGGCTCACATGCTGGCTGACTGATTGACCCGACCAGGATCCACATGTGCTTTCAGTGAATGAGCTGCTGCAGCTTAGCAATCTGCTTCCATTGCTACTGCCGAGTCCATTGGGTCTGCCGAGATATAACCAAGGAGGATTAAAGTAACAGAAGATAATATTGACATATTGGGGCAGAATAAGCAGCAGATTTATACTCTATTACTGAAGGCTAGCCAAAAAAATCGCCCATTTAGTGTGTTGGTAATTGCGTCTGGTCAGGATCTGTCCTGACCACAAACACAGCCATTGATACAGTACTGTAAACATCCATTAGGAATGGAAACTTTCCCCTTGTGTTTACTTTTCCAAACTCACTCCATCGTCCCAAACAAAAAAATGACATGTACAAGTACAGACCTGGAAAGCAAAGCCCCACCTATTAAGAGCAAACATTCAAAATCAAGGTGGTGAGTTGTAACCTTTGTGGCAGTATGTGGACATTTTCAGTGTGACACTACGTTAATCCTTACTTTTCTCCAGTATTAATCTTTCTCTTGTGTGGATGGAGCCAGAGACACTCACTAAAATAACCTATTATACTATTTGTGTGACAACATGAATGGAACGTTTCTCTAGGAGCAAGGAAAAGGAAAAATGGAAAAAGCTGTGAATGTAGTAGTGTGAAATGTGAAGTGTTTTTTCCAAGAGTGTAGACTTTTGCTCGATCGTTGTAGCATTAAAAACAATACAAATCAATCAATTCAATTGCAACAGTCGCTGTTTTCTTTCTTGTGCGAAATGTATGCCTTCATATAATCTATGGGGTACATGTGGTAATACCCATCCCTCAAACCTTTATCATTATCTGCCTCCACAGAGTAATATTAGCTATCTAAAACACCATGTGTACAGCGGGGAATCTGGAGCACAGCCTCATTATCAGACAAGGGAAGTGGTGTATCACATGGCCCCTAAATGGCCGCTCCTCTTCCTGCCTTTGCATATATGTTCCCAAGCTTCCCACTACCAGCCCCTGTCTCACGTGGCTCTGTTTTCATCCCATGCATTGTTACCCAGCAGAACACAATTTAGCCAGAGGACTTGAGAGGAAAACCTTTTCTGTCGTTTATGTGACAAATTAGATCACGGTGCACGATGTCCATAGTGGAGACAAAGAACGTATTATTTTCCTTTCTGTGAAACAGGTGCAACTATTCCCTTCACTCTGATGGAGTGTGTTTCCCACACCACTCATGAACAGGATTCCATAGGGCTGGTATGTAGGCACTGGGCTGGACGATTTTCAGGTACTGTAGAGTGGCCCCAGAAACACTCCAGCCACCTGGGTGCGAATGTTGGAATCTGAAGGGTCCTTCTGCTTTTCGCAGGCATTCCCCTGAACATGCCTGGTTAATTAGCTGTGGATGTCTCCACATTTGCAGCCACAATAATGTCTGTATCTCCCGCTGGCCTTCAGCCCGTGGCCTTCCTGTTAACCACTAATACCACAACGCAGGCAAAAATGTTCAGCAGTCACAGTCATATCCTTCCCCAACATTTGAACACATTTACATCCTTCCTCGTTTTCTTCAACGTTTTCTTTCGGACACATGCAAAGTGTTCACAATGGAAGTGGCGAAGGCTTTGTACTCTGGGTCAAGCTCAGGGTTATAGGTCAAAGAAGAAGAGGTCATGTTTCATGTTCTACTGCTTTGTGCCATGTTCTGCTGTGAGTAAACACAGGGAAACAGCACAGGGGAGTAAGGGGATATTAAAGAGGACAGCTCCGAGGGCCCAGGGCCCCTGCTATGGGCTTTATCCAGGCTGAGCAAAGGGTTCCTGTGGTGGAAACTTGAGGATCACATGTCCTCACGTGGTCCTTCCATCAATATCTATGGACAGGATTGCTCTGCACTTCAGAAAATAAAGGTTAAAGCCAGACTTTGCATTCACCTCAAATGTCAATTTAGGCAAGCAAGTGAGAGCCTAAATAATTTCTTTATCAATCTTAATAAGCTACAGAAGGTTCAGGACCTATGGTCCTTATTGCAAGCCTTTTTTGCTTAGCCTTAGCAAAAGCTTTCAGGCCACCATCCATCTCATTTCCATGGAAATGTTCAAAGGAGCGGAAAAAAAAAGACAGCAAGCTTTAACAAGCGAGATAAAAGTCACCGTCATTTTCCAGGAGTTGCCCTTCCACACCCCACTCCTACAGGCTTCCTGTGTTCCAGTAACATTCAGGGATTCAGTGACACAGAGCGGCATATTCCGTACATCCCTGCCATCCTATCAGGCTATAAACAACCCTTTTTAAATGTGATTCTATTTACAGTGCTCCACTCCCCAAAAGCATGCAAGTAGAAATAAATATCTACCTTTGGAACACACTGAATAAACCCAAACTGTATTTCGATACACAATTACAGTTGACTGAAGAAAGAAACTTGAACCAAAAAGGAATCAAGCTGAAACGATTGTATTTTGTGAATGGGATAGTTTTTGCATGCCGGGGACGGGGGGAGACGGGTACAGGGGGGGGGGGGGCGTGTGTCTCTTCCAATGGGCTGATCTGTCAGTGCTGGCCTAATCCCTGGAATGTGTCACTTTGGGTTCCTGGGTCCCTTTGTTCGCTTGTGCAGGAGGAGCCCCGCCGCGCCGCCGCTAATGAAGGTATGGACTGAAGAGCCCAGGCTTTCCATTAGCGGTCAATAACACGACAAGACGAAGGACCCTGCCACTCAGAGGGCCTTTGGCCTGCTGCTGGCGGTGGACGGGGGCCAGCGCTGAGTGCTCGTTACAACGTGTTAGGGTAGGAACAGGTGTGCCAATGGTGCGGGGCTGGGATGTGACCTCTAACCTTTCCCCTGTGGGGTACTGTACAGCCACTCCCCCCGCCACGCTGGAGGTTGTCACATCCTTTAGAAGCAGATGTGGTCCAGGCCTTTCACCACCATGCAGGTCAATCGCCGGCATCTAGCAAACGTTTATCTGTTCACAGGACTTGGAGCGTTGGTCAAGGGACTAACTGACCTGTGAAACGTACATTTAATGAAGGTAACACTAGTTGGTGTTGAATATAAAAAGGAAATGTTACAGTTTTAGCATTAGATAACAACAAAACCAGAAGAATAAGGCTGAACGAATGAATAATCCGTTGCCTCCTCATGATTTATTGTTGTTAAATCCCCCACACATCGCTACATGCCTACGTAATAAACCATGGGTAGGGAAAAACGTTTACTTTGCAGCTCAATCACACCGGTGTTGTTCGGTCCTCATTAAATCAACAGCATTAAGATTAGTTCAAATCAATGTATTGTTCTGTGTAGCGAACAGGTGGACAATTTAAGGAAATCTAAAGATCCAGTAAGATCCAAGTAAGAATTTGAGATGCGGTATTATTTACATGACTAACATGACCAGGATTCAGATCATTTATACTGTAAGCTCCTGCAAAGCACTACTAAGCAAGCCTACTCAGAGGCCGTGCTGTCACTGGCAGCCATAAATCCACCCACGCTTGACTTCCCTCTTGAGCCCCTCTTGGTGCCTTTATTAAATAATGGGCTGACTGTGTGGAGCTCAGACAAGCCACAGCAAGGTCAGAGACCAGTCCAAACAAGGGAATGCTTACTTTCATGGTTGCATGAGTCATGCTTATTTTGTCTTTGTCAGGATAACAAGCGCCCTCTTTTAAGGTCACCAGGGACACATTGGGACCTTAACAAATGTAACGCTATTTAGCAGGTCTTAGTTATAGTGCAGGGAGCCTGGATCCTAACAGGGGACAGCACCAGGGTGTGGTGTCCCAGGTAGAGGTCTGTTGAGTGGGGCAGCTCTAATCCAAACACAGGGCTAACGCCTGCATGTCAAGAAACAGGGAAGAGATGAAGGCAATATGTTCAGACAGTTTCCACGTCATAATCCCTGATGAGCGTACCAGTCTCCACCCACAGTTTATCTCAATGTCGCTCTGTTCATCTGATAATGATGATGATTTAAATATACTCTTTGCGTGGCTAGTGCACTGTAGCCACGATGAGTAAAGATCACCGCTGACGTCAGTCTTTAAAAATAAATCATTGTGTTTTTCCACTGGCTGTTTTTGCTATATGGTCCTTTTTAGAATATGATCTGAGATTAGTCCAGTGTTTCTGTGTGGTCGCTTGTGCTCCTATGCAGTGCGCACTATGGACTTTGAGCCCTTTAAGATTATTAGTGTTCGGATGACCGCCACTGTGCTGAAAAGCAAATAAGGCTTTGCGGCCATGAGCCTAGAAAGGGGCTAAACCTTTGTTTCCCCCATTTTACACTGAATTGAAATAATCCTCTGGTCCTGACCCCTGGTAACCCCTTCCTCGTTTAGGCAATTTCCGCCACCCGCTCGCTGACATGGGAACAGCCTGGCATGCTAGGTATGTGGCCCCAGTTCGGAAGCGAAATGCGGTGGATGTTTTGTCTTCGCTCACAGATGTGTGTCGGCTACGCTGTGAGAGTGAAACCACTGAAGCCAGCAGGGAACATACACCTGCATGGATGGAGCTCATAGGCCTACATGGTTCATACAACAGGAAAGGAAGCAGAGGTTTTGTTTTGTAATTTCCTACTGAGTTTAGGGATGAACAAAATGTAATTGTATCTTCTGATAATGTGAAGTATTTACTAAAACCAACTTCTTTTTTCAATCAATCTTATTTTTCACCAGACCCAGTTTTTCCCTTTGGTTTCCAACATTGGTTTTGCGTTGATCGTGCCACCGTCTCCGGGATTAGAACGACAGATGGGAATGAAACACTGCAGCACGTGCCGGGGTGACTCTACGAGGGCAAGAAGCCGCTCTGAAGCATTTTCTCCAATTCACCTATGACACCGGGCATTTTGATGTGTGAAGCAGCAGGGCTAAAGGCAGCATCTGCTGCAGCCATTCCAACCAGATTTAATACCTATCTTTGTAACAATACCAAAGGTCTGCCTACCTGCACTGAAACTGACTTTTTTTTTTTTTTTGACCAAAGTAGCCATGTCAAGGTGTCTCGGTAGCCATACCCAAAAGGGAAATGGTTATGGTAACTATTTTATAGCTGAGCATATTGGCTCTTATTGTGCAATCACATAGGGGGATTTTCCTATCACGTGAAAGGGGATAGAGAGAGAGAGGTGGAGGAGTGAGGGTGTGTGTGTGTGTGTGTGTGTGTGTGGGTGGGAGTGTTGTGTGTGTTCAGTATCAGTAACAGAAAAACACATTAAAATGTCTAAGTGTCTAAGTGTTTCTGAAACTCAGACAATTATCATTATCACTATTAAAGGACTAAATGCTACCAAAATGTAACACCCAAACTGCGGTGATTCCTCTGGTAATCATTTCATTCAGAAATGTTTACTCACAATCAACGTAGATTTTTGTTTGATGTTGAAATAATGCATTGGTTGGTTTTCCAATCAAACCTGTCGGTGTTTCTGTTTGTCACAATAAAATAACGTGTCAAACAGTAACACACATACCAACAGGTTTGATGCAAAAACCAATTACTCCAATCACATCTCTCTTTTTTTATTATTATCCAAAATAACAGAATGTATCAATAATTTTATCTAATATTATCTCAAATATATATGATCTGAAGGAAATAAATTTTGTGTATTTAAATTTCAAAGCCCAATGTTTTTAAGACAGTAAAGTGGAGACAAAAACTCTGAAAGCGTATCACTATGAAATCACTTGTGCAAAGACTGATGTACAGACGTCCACATTTCAGAAGCTGCTTAAAATGGCTTGGGGCAATTTCCCACAGATGAAGGCATGATAATGGTGCATAAAACAGGTGAAGACACTTCAGCTGGAAGGGAAAGCCATTTGAATTATGACTCTAATTAAACAACTATGAATATGTCCTACAGTACTTACGTAGAGCATTTTATTTGGAAGAACTCCCAATTCTCGCCCATATGAGATCAGGTGACGCGTTGTAAACAGGTGAATGGCTCCGTGAGTGTGTGCATGATGAGGGCGATTATAGAGGTCATAGGTTCAACCCCCCAACAGCCAAATACCACAGCCGTGTGCCTGGCTCAGTTAGGAACGTCATTAACCACCTTGTGTGGGTGAAAAGAGAACGCTTCACCTGCAATATATATGATTACACATACATCCTCATAGCTGTCACTTTAAAATATGTAATTATCTGAAAGTTGTACAGTTCAGCCATAAAATAAGTATTTTGTTTCTGGACACAGGGCAGAGTGGTGCAAACAAGTTCATCCCGTGGCTCCTAGATTCATTGGCCCACGGTTATGAAACAAGAGCTAATCTGTAAAGCTCTGGGCTGCTGTACAGTTAGATTACATAGAGATTTCAGGGAGAGATAATCTAATGTGCTAAAGTAAAAACATATTGGATATGGTCCCATATCATCAAGGCAGATACGGGAACCAAGGAAACCATGCAGTACAATAGCATCCAATTAGAAATCGTGTAATTGCTCTTATAACGGCTGCGGAAAATGCATTTAACAGCCAGCGTAATGACACGGTGTTGACCTGGGTAGCCAGTTATTGGTACTGGGTGACCCCTCTGTCACTCTGAAAACGTTTTACAATCAACCTTGAGGCCATTTTCTAGTATCCATCCATCCATCCATTTTCCCCCGCTTATCCGGGGCCAGGTCGCAGTGGCAGCAGGCTAAGCAGGGTAGTCCAGACGTCCTTCTCCCCAGCAACGTTTTCCAGCTCCTCCTGGGAGTTTCAGAGGCGCTCCCAGGCCAGATGAGATATATTATCTCTCCAGCATTTTCTAATAAAGTAAAAAAATAAAATAAAAAAGTATTTTGTTCACTCTCTGAATGTTGCCATACAAACTCAGTGGTATATGCTGCCTGACCTTGCTTGGTACGAAAATCACCCTGCCTGCTGGCATGAAGGGAGACCACGGAGACACAACAATATGCCCATACACTGTGAGAAACATCCTGAGTGGCTAATTACTCAACACTATGAAGGAAGGCTGACAAATCCAGCATCAGATGCAGACTGTTGTAGATCTGTACAACTGAAGAGGATGAAGACAAAAGCCTGAGCGTCAGCACAAGCGAACCCCCATCATTCTCACATAAGCCAACTGAATTACACTGTGCTCTGCCCCCCCCTCCCCACACAAACACACACAAACACACACACTCTGCCTAAATCCCACCTACCAACACACGTCTACTGCATTTCTCAGAGGAGTAATAGGCGGTCCACCGCTCAAAAGGTCATTAGCCATGACATCAGTAATGTCAGCCGTAATACAGAAACAAGCAGGAAAAGGACCTTTCACAGCAACTGAGAGAATTCACACTAAACTTCTAATTAGAAAGTAAATGCCATGGATTTTCAACATGCTTGGAACAAAGCGTTGCCCACTAATGACCAACCCACATTAACTTCAAGAAAAATATGTTTGCATTAGATTTAGAGGACAGCTACACTCATGGTTAAAAGGAGGCTCTTTGAATTCAGGACAATAATGGTTTACTATCTAAGTATTACACCTGTTAAGTTACATGAAATGCATAATCCCATTTAGAAGCTATTTGACATGCTTGACCTCTGACCTCAGCTGTGACCTCTGACCTTCCAAAATCCCACAGGCAGCAACGAGCTGTAGCTAAATCACACCTGATTATTACAAGAGGGAACACAGCATTGCCATGTGAAAAAGCCATTGGGACAATGGCTCCTCTATTTTTTGGGAGCACGAGCCTTTGCGTCTTAAGACCTTACACGTGAGTGCTTAAACAGGAACATAACTTCAAGGGACACTTTTTCTCCCAATAAGGTGTGTCGGACTCTCCTTACTTAAACAGACTAAACACAAGATGTAAAATACACTTAAATGCACACACCCATCCCTGGCGATTGTTGTTATGCAGTATTTGCGCTGGCTCTTGTCAGGTTGTATGGGTGCTCGCACTACTAGAATAATAAAAGTCCTGGTAAACACCTGTGTGCACACTAGGGGTCAGAGTCTGTAAAAAGCCCATCCCGTGCTTTCAACAGCCTTTACATATGTACGTACAGTGAATACGTCACAGGGGACCATCAAATGGAAGATACAACCACTCGAAACCTTTAGAGCCACCATTGTTGTCGAATAGCAAATGCTATAGGAACAAGCATTGACGTGTGTCAAAGAGAACTAGGAAAATGTCATTATGTATGTATGTAGGTACACATTTACTCAACAAAACGAACAGAGAAGATTACTTGGGTTTCCTTCACTGTTGAGATAACTCAAACTATTACTTTTTATAGTAAGCGGTACATATTGGATTCCAATTACACTGTTCCGTTTAATAAAATAATTTTGGATTAATGTCAGTGAACCAAGAGTTTTCAAATTGTAGTAGCACTGTAACAATTATTTTATAATATTTTTTCCCCCAGTTTTCCCCCTGACAAGCAGTTTGACAGTCACGTTTCTGCACTCCCCCCAGAGAAGCAGCTTTTGACCGCTCATCCAAAACATATTTATTTCACAGCCATAAAAAAAGTCCTTTTCCGGAGGATGCTCCCCCCATTGATATGTTCCCACGCTCACGGCTGAAATGACAATGCCCCTGTAGCTGGGTAACAAATGTGATATTTCAGGGCCTTCTGCCTCCCACAGATGGGCCTACTATTGTCAACAATAGCACGCCCCATAGTATTTGCAGAGGACCGATCAGAGGCTGCTTCGCAGTGATCCCTCATAAAGGGCCACAGTTGGAGAGCAGGCGGAAAACTTTTTAACAGCCATGTGAAAACATTTGAGCCTGAGTGTGTGCTTCTGGTTTGGGGCCTTTGAGCAGGGCCCTGTGACCCTCCCGTCAGTAATGGGGTTGGGGACACGCAGAGGTGCCCCATACATACTGTCACCACCTCTCCCCCTCTCCCAGGCTCCATTAATGGAGCTCTTGACAATGGTTTTTGGATTTTGGAGCCATATGTCCGTGTGGTGGGGGACAGAGGCACGTCTGCTCACAGAAAGGATACGCCATGCTTCTTATGTTCAATTGCACATGCACACTCCCAATGTGCTCTTCTTTGTGGGAATGGACAAAGTCTTCCCTGTCATGACAACACAATATATAGGTGTAAAGGGTAAGTGTTGCATTTCTAGGGCATCCACAGACTTTTGCAGGCCCTCACAACCAAATGCACGACATGCCTTTGCAAGGTTGAGACAGGGCTGTGGAGTCACATGCTAACCCAAGCTGCCAACCCTTCTTCTGCTCCGCTCAAAGTCTGAGGTTTCATTCAGAAAGAGGCTGCTATGAACAAACAGGCCTTTTGTTCTCAAATGTAAACCTTGCCTGTGCATTCACGTTACAACACTTTAAGATCTCAATCATATTTTTCTACCAAACACCGTGGTATAAGACTTATTTTCGTTAACAGGTTTGGTTTATTTTAAATACACTTCTAACTGCGCATGAGACTAATCTGTCTGCCTATAGTTGTGTCTGGAGAGAATGCAGGTAGGCTGAGGAATTGGAACAGCTTCAAAGAGGAAGTAAGTTTGAGAACATTTCACATATCTGATTGGCACCTTCTGAAAGAAGGAAATCCCTGTAGTTTTATGTGGGTAGCAAAACAAGATAAAAAATGAAGAACGACAATGCAGCCTCAGAGAAATACTTCCAGTTGCAATAAATAAAGGCTAGCTCTATAGTGAAAGTAAGGTTTGGACATACGGACACATAGTGTAAAGAGCCCATTTGTGGACACAGCCAGTGAGAACATTACCATAGCGTGCTTGGAATGCATTTGGAGCTAACGTCCTGGTTGTTTTGGTGTGGATGGACGGTTGAATGGTTGTGTCACTGTGGGAGAGGAAGGGCCTGCGGTGAGTCCAGTCCTCACGTTCCTTCATTCTCCTGCCAGCCAATTCAGCCCTCTGAATTGAAACTCTGATGGCCAACTGTGGTTTCATCGGCAGACACGTCTCAGTGGCCCTCACTGGAGCTGCTTAGAGAACTGGAGACAACAGCGGGATTGGAGTCAGGACGTCGGCCATGTCACTGCACTTCACAGCATGTACTTCCTGCTGTCAATCCGGATAAGCACATTGCGTGCTCATTGAATTATTCTTAATACAAAAAAAGTGCAGACTTGTTCAAGAACAAATGGGATTCTAATGAATCCTTACTATGCGCCTGATATAACCACGTTGTATGTCAGTGAGCTGGGTCAAAGGCCACACATGTGCAGCCTCTACATCCAGCTGCAAATCCACAGAAAGACCCAAGAAATCCTGTAAACAGAGCTCCAAGCTTAGTTTCTTCCATTGTCCTCACTGACGCAAACACTGATTAAGTTGAAGTCAAAGACACCAAGTACAGCTGAAGATTTACATCGAATGTTTGTTCGTCATCCATGTTAGATAACGGAGGAGAGAAAGTTACTGTTATGCTTTCTGTTTGTAAAAAGGAATTGTACCAACAATATCTGTTGAATATAAACTCAAATAACCCACGTAAAAGGACAATACCCCATGTTTTTGAGACAATGTTTGGACCACACAAACAATAAAAACAATAGGTGCATATATCATCACAGACTCTGACAGTTCCAAGAAGGAGACTGTCTCAATCACTTTCACTCAAAGCAGGGAAGCTAGGAATGGGCATATCCATGGCCACCAAATGTGTGACGCCGAGGAAAGTGAGTACACAAAAGTGTATCTTCACATTTAATCTCACTCAAGCTATCTACTGAATAGGTTGCAATAGGGGCAAGCACAATAGCAGTGTGCACGTATACACAGCCGTCAATTGGAGGAACTTTGTTTTAGGTGCTATCTTTTCACTCTGAGGTCACTGTCAGACACATGCCTACTGGCATCTCACGTGTTTCAATTACACTTCTGAGTCAATGGCAGACACAGACCAATCGGTGCCTTTGGTGAATACATGTGCAAATCACTTCAATGAGTCACACAATCAGGCTTAGTCAATAGTAAACACTGTGTAAACAAAGAGAATGGGATTCCTGAAGACTTAAGCCGCTGACGACAGCACAGATTATACTGTCTTTTTAGATCCAGCATTTCATTTAGCTGCGATAAATACTCGCCCAAAGGGGAACCTCAATTCAACACTCTGAAGTCACTTTCCCTGCCCACACATTTCGTTCTGCACTGCTGACCGCGATCTAGCCTGGATTGTTGCTTGCTGAGGTTCTCATAAATCCCACTTGAAGAGTACAGCCAAGCTTGTGCTGTCGACACATGCCGGGTAACTATTTGAGCAAGCCTTGATTTAAAAAAGGCAATTATAACTGTCACAATAATGCATAACGTGCCAAAATCTCTGGTGCCACAGGGAACCACTGGAGCATGCTAAGAGGAGTACAAACTCCAGTAGTATGCAGTCATTAGGCAGCAAAATGCTTTAACTTATAAAAACAAGTTCTACATGATGTTGCTTGCAGTCCGTTGAGATGTAATATAATTTTACCCACAATCTTCCAGAAAAGATGAGTTATATCTATTTTAGTTGGAGGATAGTTATTGTAAAAGGCTTATAGGCCAAGGTGAGTTCAGACTGAACCAAAAAGTGTTCCGCACTCATTCATTCATTCATTCATTCATTCACCTGAATGATAAAAGGAGGGTTTAGGACATTAAGCACACAGGGAATTCCCTTACAATTTATAAATGATGAATGGGACTTATCCCAGGTATTACACTAATCACTGTTCTGGAGATCATCGGGTACAATGATTGGCCTAAAGAAGAGTCTTGAGCTCATAACCGCCCCCTCTCCGCATACCAGACGAAACGTTATCACTCTCCTAATCTGAACTGCTCAGGGAACAAACAAATGGCAGTGGATTGTTTACATTTCAATTCCATGTCATGGAGCAGTGGTCCAGCATCCGGACACAGCTGGATCAATGGAGAGACATTACAGTTGACCTCAGTGGTACCACCAAGCAAGACAGCAACGTGCACCTGAAGCACTCAAGCCCAGCTTGCTTGGACTCATGGATAATTGAGCCTAAATGGGTGTGAGGCTGGATCTTAATCCTTTATTGCTGTGTGTGGAGGACTGAAGCTGTGTGAGACCGCTGTGGTCGGCACTGTGTATGGGGTAATTTTCCCCAGTTGCTAAATGCACTCCCAGAGTTCTCAGTTGGTAGTGGGTGGTTGGGGCTGGCACAGTGACAAAGCTGGGTTAAGGCCAGAATGGAAGGGGAAAAGAGGCACCAACTGAAGCTTTTTTACAGATTGAGTTTGAGGTAGAGGAGATAAGAGCTGAAGCCGGGAGAGAATCTTCAAATAAGAGTGAGAGTGGGACCAAAAATAGTGGTGAGAGAGAAAGCGAGAGAGAGAGAGTGACAGAGAGAGAGAGAGAGAGAGAGAGAGAGAGAGAGAGAGCGAGCGAACGAGAGAGAGAGAGAGAGTTAGAAAGGAAGAAACGTCTTAGTAAGTACCCTTTGGCACTTCTTCTATTTGACTGTAATTACACACCTGCTCTTTGATGTGCTCAACTAAATCCACCTCTGGCTCAAGCTGATGAGGCCTTTTTTAAGCCGGACAATGTTAAGGGTTATGTAAACCTCACAAACTGGAGAATGGCTGACAGGTTTTTTTTTTGTGGTTGTTTTTTTCTCCTCGGGACAAAACTATATCTGGTATCAGCTTGACACAATGCACATGCCGAGGCTGTATGTGCAAAGAAATCCATCACGTGCCTTCATGTTCCACCCACAGAGCAAACACTGAATGCACCACTGACAGTACGGCATCAGTCTTACTATAGAACAGCTTTATGGAGGTTATTTTCCCGTTCTGCCTTGTTGTAGAAACAGTCGGCATAAACAGGGCTCTCAGAGAGATCCATCAGAGGAGTCATTAAAACGAGACAGCCAAAACTCCACATCCATATTCATCAGGCGAAAGGGGGAAAGTCAGGGATGTCAAGCCAATCTATAGCTATGGCATAGCCTTCAGCTTCACCACACGGGTCTGTCCACAGCTTGTCCTCAGAGCATTTGTCTGGGCAGGCAGCCACGTGACCCCTCAGGAGCTATCCTCCACCTCTGTTTGCCTGACGCTGCATGCCCCAGGTGATACTATGACTAACTGCATGGCAATCCCTCATTTAATATGTTGCATGGTCGTGTCAACCCGAGTTAGAACGCTTTTTTTCCTTTCAAAAGACAAATATGAAAAAAGGATGTAGTAGTCAAGTTTTTGGTGATTAATGTGACATACCAGTTGATTAATCTATATATAACAATCAATATAAGTTAAGAACAACAACATTTCTGTAACATACGGCATTTGGTCACAATACATCAAAAGTAGTTAAAATTAAATAAAGATGCAAAAAAAAAACACATAGGTTTGACTTAAGAGGAGGGCAGGCAGTTGTGGATATTATTTCAAAGCCTGCATATTCACTTCAAAGTGTGTTCCCTCAGCTTTGGTACAAGTGGGACTGTATACTATCTACAAAGAGAGGAAAGTAGAGCTCCAAATCCCCACAAAGAGGTAAAAGTTGAACCCTCATTTTAAATGAATAAAAAAAATGCATCACAGGATAATCCCACACAATATTCACAAGCAAGTCCCCTAAGTGATCCTCTTTAAGAAAGTCATGTTACTTTTTAGTTATGAATTGTTTGGAATTAATAGCACAAGTAAAAGCACTGTATGACCCAAAGTTTTAGCCTTTGCAATCTTTGTGATATTCCCCGGGGTGTTAGTTAAACCACTCAGCCCTCTAAAGTGTACTCACCAAGTGAGTTTGAAAGGGGACCTCCAGTCCACCGTGTCATTATCGGGTCATATCCACCATCTCTCTCACTCAGTGTTGTCCCCCAAAGGTGAGCACTGATGAAAGTCAAATCGTGACCCGCTCTAGAGAGTTCCTCTGACAGATCAAGAGCCCCCCCTTGAAGAGGCCCCCTTAGAGGGCCTATCTCTAAAATGGCTTTGAAACTCCAGGGAAGGTTACATACCAGGGCAAGCTGTCCAAGTTCCAACCACTCACAGTGACTGTCCTGACTGTCTAGGTTTGGACTCAGATGTCCAAAAAACACTGCAACGTGAGATAAAAGGACAGCTAGATGTTTCACCGACCAAAACCCATCGGACAGTCTAAAAGATATTTTAGAAAGTGTTGAATGATTTTGGACCTTGACTTGACAACCTTACCCTCCACCTAAGTAAAGGCACAACTACCAGTGGATTATGAAGTCAAACAAACATGCAGAACGTATCCAGGAACTTACAGTACGGAACATCAAAGCAGCAAGATTTTTAAGCCTCTAGCACAATACTTTAACATTTCCCATCTGGCAATGCTTTTTCCCCTATCCAACCATCTTGTTTACACTTGAGCCTTTATACAATCTACATCTACAAATATATATTATTCCTTTATTTTTTCACCTTGTCTCCCACCCTTTCCCCTTTCCCCTCCCTTCTACAGCAGAGCTTTCCCATGGTTATCATCCTGGTACCACCCAGTGTATCTTATCTCCATTCCTGAGAGACAGTTAATCACTAAAGCTCAAGGTCAAGGCGATCTGGAGAGTCTGATTCTGATGGTGGGGATGAATCATGCAAGCGGAACATACATCAATAACACATCTCTGAACATTGCCACACTTTTCTTTCTGTCACAAAGAAATTTTTTCCCTCTTTGTACCCATCAAATAACTGATATTCACATTCTTGATTATTCTCTGTAAAAATGTGTTAAATAGCAGCAAGGCTTTGTCTGGGATATCACAACAAGAGACAAGAGCTCGAAAAAAAAAACGAGAAAGAAACCGCAACTCTTCTTGAATTGCAAAAAGCGGGAGTTTGCCAGATTGATGTGAGCCAGTGAGAGAGTGCACTTCAGTGCAGAGTCCCTAATGCCATTAAAGCCTGGGGCCTCGTTTGAGGTGAAAAGGTAAAGAGGGTTGTCCTAGCAACCTGTTGTCTAGGCATCTGTGAGAGGCTGTGGAAATAAAATAAAACAAAATGGTTCTTCGATGGGTGTCCCAAAGGAGGTTGCCACCCACTTAAAATCAACTTAACAATCGGGAGAGAAATCAGCAGTACATGGCTGCTTAGGGCTGTCAGTTTCTGTTTGGTCAGCCTTCCATAGTAGCAAAGCCTCCATGTATACCTTTAGATTTGGACTGCATTGCAATAGAGAGGCATGATGGACAGGGATTGAAAAGTACACAATGTAGTGATTCATGGAGAGCCAAGGCAATACTGAACAATGTTGAGCCAAAGTCCCACGATTTTGGAATTGGATAACAACATGAAAAGGTGTTGTTCTATACAAATATAGACGCAAACACTCACACCTGTTTACTCACACACACATACTCTCCTCTCTCTCCCTCTCTCTCTCTCTCTCTCTCTCTCTCTCTTTATCACACACACACACACACACACACACACACACGCACACACACACACACACACACACAAATGCAGGTCAAGCCCGAAACAGCTGTATACAATTATTCAAACAGGGTCGTTGATTTGTTGATAATGGGTATTATTACTCTAAGTGTACTAAATGTGTATATTTCTGTTTGAATGTGTGTGTGTGTCTGTGTGTGTGTGTGTGTGTGTGTGTGTGTGTGTGTGTGTGTCTGGACACAAGAACAAGCGATCACTGCCATACAGGCTCAAGGTGGAAGGACATCAAAAGAAAGCTGAGGCTCCCTGCAGGTGAGGCTTGCCTGTAATCAGCCAGATGAAAGCAGATTTGTACGGAGAGGGCCCGTCGAGTGATTTCAGTTGGTACACAGCTCCTGGAATTCCCATTACCTGGAGAAGGGACAAGGGCTGCTGCTTTATCAGTCTGGCAGCTGGCTGCTGTGACAGCCCACAAAAGCTCAGAGAACAGTATCTTTGGACAGACGACTGGAGAAGTCATCACATGCCTCATGATTTAGGGTTAAGTGTAGTCCCATTTTAATGTTCCAAAACTATGACTAATGCCAATGGAGCCATTGACCTATCGCACTTACCGCAAACCAAAGAAAATACAAGACTTGGTCAAGTCCTAATTTTCTGATGGAGTCCATTTCTAAACTAACCGCCACCTCTGCTGATTGGTTTGCAACCTCAAAGGAATAAACTCATTTGGGAGGGTGATTAAGTTTACAACATTTTCACTTTTGGATTTAAGTGCAATCAGATGTTGTAAAATAGAAGAGCTTACTCAGACTATGTGGAGGCAAGGCCCATTCTCTCCAGGGTTTAAACAGGATTATTCTGCCAACCACAATCCTTTTAGACTTACAATCCCAAAATGCCCTTGGATTCCCCTGGAAGCCACTTTGGGACTTTTTGCTTTGTCTGGCGAGTCACTTCTGCCAGACAGTGCGTGCCCTGCTGTCCCAGCTAAAGATTAAGCCACAATGATATCAGGGACACTCCACACCCCCACGTCTTCAATCACTGGAAACAGGGGGATTTTATTCAAGGAATGTTTGTCTTTTGTCTCGACAGCAATATGCAAGAGGTACTAGGATTATTGCAGGCCAAGAACCAAAAGTATAACTGTTAATTCTGGAAGCTGTCCCAGGGCTGACAGAATCATATAAAATTGTTGAGACACACTCATCTGATTCTGTGAAATTGTAAAAGTAGCTGCAATAAATAATCTTATTCTAGCTGAATTACATTGGAGTGTTGGAAGAGACACAATTAGACCACTAGCTCCAGGTTAATAATTAACCTGATTAACTGGCCACTATCTAATAGTAAAACTACTGAAAGTGAATATAATATGCTTTTAAAGGAATACAGTTTTAAAACTGTATACAATATAGCGAAAGTGAATTACATTTCTGTTGGCAACCTACACAGACGTTACATGATAAGCAGAATGAACCACTTTTGTTTAAAGCATAGATTTAAGATACATTGAAGACGTGCTTCAGGGGCCAAAGAAAGGATGACATTGTACCCATAAAACTATCCCTCGGTAGCAGTGAGAACGGAATTTGAGAAGGAACCTGTAAACTCCTGGGAACTTGCTCTTTTGGCAGCTTGACTCAATCCCCCACAAACAAAATGTTTCTTAATTTATTGGGCTGGAAAAGACAGGTCTTAGCTCACTGGGAAAAGTAGAGGAAAGGTAGGGGAAGTTAAGCGAATCACTGTTTTTCCTTTTACTTGCCCAGACAGGTTGACTGCACCAAAATGGCCAAAAAAAACCACTTGAATGGTTTTCAAAATTATATCTGATATATACAAACTGAAAAATGATGCTCGCTTTCCAAATTCAACAGAAGATTAGTGAGCAAACAAATTATTATCTGATGCAGGATGGAATCAGCCCCTTACCATTGTGATGTTGGGTGTTACCAGACAAATGTACGCACAGAGACATCGTTGTATCTCTCTCCCTTGAGCTTATGTAAAAAAGGGTCTGACATTTCTCCAGGAGAAAGGGGCCTCATAGAGAAAGAAAGAGTCGTGCTGAACGCGTTGCTTGACTTTGTCAACTTCAGCTAAGCTATGGTCAGCCGGGACAAAAGTGCAGACAGGAGGCTACATCTCGTATTACCTTCGTCAGGCTTTAACACTTAACCTTCTGTCCAGTCACCTTGCATCGAGTTACAGTTTGTGTAGAGTCACTGATGCTGTACCTGCAATTTACTAAAAGGGCTACAAACAGCTTTTTCAGCACAATGTCTTAGTGGAGAATAATGTTTAGAATAAAAAAACATTGTTGAGTGACAAACGTTTATGATGCTACAACAGTTTTTAGGTAAACGATACCGCAGTGTCAACTGTTCAAATGTGAATTTGATTGTACATTTGGTATTTGATAAAAAAAATCCTTACAAGGGGTACGAAAATATAAAAAAAGAAAAAGAAAAAAAGAAACAGAAGACTGCAGAAGAGCACTGGGTCGCCCATTCTTCTTAAGTCCCCAAGGCAACCTGTATACTTGCGGAAAAGGGACAACAATCCCTGTTTTGTCTTGAGGGGCTTGTTATGTAAACCTGAACCTCCCCAAGCTATGAGAAGACATAGTAGATGCTAATAGAATAGATGCTAAGGTTGTAGCAAAACAGTATGCTTTAAACAAACTATGACATAACCTTTGAACATTGAAATTCACATGCCAGTCATTATGGTCTTTTACAAGATGAAACACAAAACTGAATGATAACGAAGTAAGATGTACGAGGTTTTGGCATGGCAAGCCATTTACTACTCAACCTTGTTTCTAGTGAGTGGTAAAATGACACTTTCCGTCATAAAGGAGCAGATGGGTGGAGTGGCCCATAATCTAATAACAGTATAATGTTGCCTGTTCTCGTCGTTCTGGCTGAAAATAGATTGTATTAAAGGACATAGGAGACTGTCATTACTGAGCTGTTGTGAAACGTATATGATGTGTAATGTCTTTCTGTGAGAAACAGGTACAAAATGTGCAAACCTTATAACTATGTGTGGAAACCATATGAATGGACTCTTGTATAAATCCTCATACTCTCTTTCCAGACAGTTAATGAGAATAGCAATAGGAATACAACAGGAGAAAAAGAAAGCAGAACCTTCTCACCTTTATCCAAACTCGTCTTTCAACGATGGTTCACATTTGATTGATGGTAGAGGTTAAGGGCTAATTGGAGGGCTGACACACGATAGGTCTGGCCATGGGACATAGTGTTTCTCTTTTCACAGCAACCAAAATATTTTGTTGACCTTTGTCTGTCTTTATGCATTTGTTTCACAGTTCTTTCTTAAGAGATGTGCTTGTATGGGAGCAAACGTAGCTTCTATCAGGTGGGCATTTATAAAGGGCTGGTTTTAGTACAAGTCAGAACCCCTCCTAACCTGCATTTAGGTTCCCACTACACTTTTACATGAAAAGCTTTCTTGTTTTTATATTTCCCATGTATGTAACTTTGGGCTAGGTAACTGACTAAACACACCGAGATGAGTAACCTATCTTGGCCTAAAGCTTACGCCTCTTTTCTGTGCTTGGCCAGTCCTATGTCTGGCCGCAGCTGGCTCTCCAGGCCCATCCTGCTGCTCTGTTTCACATCCCTAGTCTATATGGCACAACACACACAAACACTTCACACTCCACATCCCCTGCAGCTGCCCTCAGCAAAGAAACACAGAGTAATGGAGAGACAAGGAGAGAGAGGCAGGGAGAGGGGCGGAGCATAGAATGGCTGTTCTAAAACATTTGACGTTGGCTTGGGATAATACTATTACAGTTAGCTTTTAATGTTTAAAAAATACATTAGTGTGTCTCACTAAGCCTTTGGGATCAAAGAGAGGCAAATGATGCTGCTGCATTTTTGAAGACATATGCTGAATAAACATGACAGTGAGTAGACAACCCCTGAGAGACAGTCAGGTTACACAAGAGACAGCATTACAAGAATGTGCTCGATGAAGAAGAAAGTGTTTAAGAGGGGTGTTATTTTAATCTCAAAATAATGTATATTTTAAATAGGCAAAGGACCATTTTTACAGTAGATATAAAAACACATCCATAATTCATGTTCTGATGTATACCTTCTCCCTGGAGTATACAAGTGATACAAATGGTCAAGTGGATTTTATAGGTCTGTTCCTGACAAGACCAGAAAAAGGCATAACCACTTGTATGCTGTGTTAAATATCTGACTAACAGGGTGGCAGCAGCTGCAGGCTTGGCAATACAAGCCTGCCTCTACTAAGGGAGAGAGCTTTTGATTATGCTCAGCTCCTGGGCACAAGATGACAAGATGCCTACCCCTCTTTTGTGTGGTACTGGGGCTAACAGGCTTACATGGGGACAGGGTTCATAGGAAACAAACCATTTGAGATAGTTCAGTGAGGCAGCAGCAGGCCCAAAGGGGTACATTGAGCCATTAAGGCAGCCGACTTTACATTTTCAACTAATACAACTGAAGTTACTATGCCATTGCAGTCTAAAGTCAATTAGATCAAAATGTTTGTTTAGGGTGTGCACACATGATGGTAACTCAATTTGGAATTTTGAGAACTATTTCTGTCAACACTCAAATATAAATCCTCTGAAAACTGGAGAGGAAGAGATCAGTTGTATCACAGAGAAAAAGCATTTCTGTATTATCATTTCAGAAAAAAATTGATAACCTGAGAAAATGTTTTTGTTTGAGCCTTGCTTATAGAGTCAAGACATCCTGTGCTGTGGATTTCTTTTCTGCTCTCGGCACATTTGTCATATTCTGCTGCCGGCCTGTGGTGAAAAATTGTAACAGCAGGGCAAGGGCAATCTATGACGAACATGGTGAAAGAGAACACCTAAAAGAGAAACAGTCTCCGAAACGTCTTATTACATTCACCAATCCAAATTGGTTGATTGGTAGTAGTAATAAACTAACATAATTTATGATTGTTGCTCTAATACTGGCTAATCTAGCAGTGGTCTTAGGCTTTTCCACTACACGGCTACAGGGCATATTATGACTTGTCGGACATCAGGGTTTTCATAGTATGTCAATGAAAAATGTAGGCCTACAATAAAATTAGCTCTGTTTCGAATTCTTTAAAAAATCCAGGAAACCACGACATTTTCTTAAAAATGTTTTCTCCTCACTCTAATTGGACGAATATTTATGTTACGTTGACATTCTATCTAATTTCATTGGATTTTTTTCTTTCTCGCCTTCTCAATTCTATTGGTCAAATAAATGATAACAAATTTCCTATTCGCTAGAAGCTTAGTGCCTTGGTCTTGCAAGCACCCAATTGGCTAAGAAAGTAGGTTAGTGGTGCAACAATCATCACAGAGGGAGGAAAGTAGGTCATCGGTGCTTCCCTTCTGTACTATGTAATTGTGCCTATTACAACACTTTCAGCTTGCTGGCTGCCTGTACATACGTAAGTATCTTCATAAAAAATATTTTATTATTAACTCGGTTTCATTTTAAATGCTTGAAAATGTAATGTAATCGGAATGCAATATATTTTTCCATTTCTACGTACGCTAGTCTTCACTCTAAAGCAATATGCTTCACCTTCACTAGTCCCAGTCATCGGGTTACATAGCCTTCGTACATGTAGACTAGGTAGCCCAACTAACTTATGGAGCCATTGATGCTTGGAAGATGTGACATTCCTAGAATAGTTTAGCTTCGTTACGACTTGCGTTATACCCACCGGAAACGAAAAACAATGCCAACATGTGTGTCTGTATTAATGTCGTGTCTGCAAAACACGTAGCCTATCCATTCCCTTCGGCAAATACTTCCATTTTACACTAGCCGAACAGCCTAACGTGAAAAATAAATATGTTGCCAAAACTAACAATATAGACTGCAGTTCTATATCAATTCTGCACCAAATCAAATTGAACCCTACCAAATTGAAACATTCGTAAATGTGCTGTTTCGCATTTCGCATTAGTTTGCATAAATTGCATCGTCAACATCTGAACGAGCACGCGTTCGTCATAGGAACGGTGAAGTCGATGAGTTTTGTGTTAGCAATTGCAGTAGGTCATTATTTTGTCTTCGGTGAAAATTATGTTATAATTTGTCAAGACTTACACGCATACTATTTCATAATATTTGTAATTATTTTGTAAGAATGTAATAATGTACATTACAATTGGAGAGGTTATGTATACATTTACACAGGCCGTGGGGTAAATTTGGAGCTTGGAATTCAGTATAGCCTCTTCCAAACAAGAAAAATGTACAGTTCGTGAGGAATCTTACAGCGGTAATCTCATCTCACATGCTTCTCTTGAAAATAAAAACTCCTAAAACAGAATGCCAGAAATACTTAGGCCCAGAATTAGACCAATTCGCTCTGTGCACAAGTGTGGTGACGAACGTCCGGTTTCTCCAATGGTCCAGACCATTTTTATATGATGATTAATAATACTGTAAATCTTTGTTTTAAGTTAAAACGGGCATTTTAAGGACATAAATGTGATAGACAATTAAACACAACATTGGGTGAAAACAAGATACGCAGGATAATAATAAAGAAATCATTTAACTGTTTTACTACACATATAAGTATTAATATAGTAGTATAGTATAGAATAGTATTTAAATCAAATATTAAGCAAGTAGTTATCAAGCTGTTTTAAATATGTGTTTAGAAGGGAAGCATTTCCAGAATTAGACAAGCATACTGTATGTTCTCAGGCAGACTGTTTTAAAATGTATTGTAAGTGCAAAAGCTTTAAAGGAATTGCAAATGTCTGAGTGTATCAGGCAATGTATTCGATACTTAGTATACTGATCTCACATTGCAGGGGGTTGCTAGCTCTGACATATAGGCCTACTACCTGTCTGTTCACTTTAATTGATCTTTTTGCGGATTAAAGCTGCGTGTGTTTGCTGATGAAAAGCAATACAGTTGGAATTGCCTTTGAAAAAGCTGACCTTTTTCTTTGTTGAATGCTACTCAAAATATTTTTATGTTGGACTCTCAAGCATCTATTTACTGTATGTCTCACAAGTTCTGAGGACATCTAATCTATGTTTGTCAGATTGCTCAGGATTGTCATAGGGAGAAAGGTTAAATAACTAAATAATTTCAGATATCAGGACAGGACACCAGACCTTAATGGTTTTATAAGATTTGAGGGAAATGCAGTTCTTATAAGGTAATCTTTCTTAAATGGTAATAACAGATAATTATTTGCATTGATAAGTCAGATATGGATGTATGTATTTTAGTCATTGTGTGTGTGTGTGTGTGTGTGTGTGTGTATGTATGTGTAGGGGGTAGAATTGGATTGGATTCTACTTTATTGCACACTAACAACTAACAAATACAATGTAAATAACATTACACACATTCATGCAAATTGTGAAGAATAAACGGTTTAGAAAAAATATATGGTATTATTATGTTACAATAATATTTTGTCTCACGCTTGATATGACTGGGAATGTAGCATCCATTGGCTGTAGGTACAGTACTATAAATAATGTCTGAATCTGTCTTACAAGCAGAGTCAACAAATCTTTCCCCATAGAAACTTCTCAAATGTACCCATACAGCTATTCTTTTTGTTTAACCAGGATTATGCTTGGATGAAAAGTAAGTCATTAAATCTGTGATTGTTTAAATTCCTTAACTGTCACCGTAGGAAGACATCAGTAAAGATTGTCGATGAAAAGGGAAAGTATTATGATAGCTGGGTTCCATTTAGGCACTGGATGATGAAAGCAACGTTACGATGTTCTGTTTTTGACTGTGAAACTTCTGTGGCCAATTCGAACCTGATTACCTGTCGTTTTTAAAGGCTTTATCTTAGTTCAGGACTAAGCGTTGAGTCTACTCACTGTAAACTATCATGTCAATTTAACCATTCATGTGTTCCTTATAGCCGGGTGGTTTTGTCTCTTTGTCATGCTGCAATCATTGTATCCGATAATTTCAAAGGAGTGAGATTATCCACAATCATTTGCACTGCAAACACAATTTCCGTATTAATCCTATCCGTCTCTCAACGCCAAGACACAAAACCAAACCAATCAGTGCTCAGAACAACCTAGACTCATCTCTCCATTTACTATTTTTCTATTTCTCTCTCTCCCGTTCTTTCTCTCCAGATCCTGTCTCTGCGTTCTTGAAGCTAAGCCCAACTCTAACATCAAATAACAAAAGGATCTTCTCACAATTTCCCACTCAGGTTTGTAGGACTTTACAGATACATTATCTGGAAAAGGCCAAATTATTGATTAATTATTTGCAGATTAACATTTAAGATAATTGATAAATAATGATAATTGATTTTTCATCAAACATTTAATAAATTTAAATAATACAAAATCAATTGTCTTGACGCTATTTAGGCACACATGTCTAATCTTTTTTTTTTTCCAATTTCCATTAGATTGTTTCTGTTTGGGTTATTTTTATAAACTGCTAATCAGATTTATGTGGTACTAAATTGTAAACAGCCCAATTATCCTTTTGGCTTGGTAACAAATTCATATTTGTATCTTATTTATGATCTTCATTCTGCTATTCTTTTTATGCTTTTGTGTTTTCCTGTGCACACTATAGACACAAAATATTCTTTAAGAGTCACACCTGTAGCCCTAATACTTGACCTTCAGCTCATTTGACCAGCAGAACAGTAGAATGTTGATCCTTGGGTCAGATGTGATTAACTAGAGCCAGATCTGAACTTAGTCCAAAGGGCATGGAGTACAGCCTTAATAACAGAAGTTCATCAGCACAGGGTTTCAGCAAAGGCACCATGGGGGATAATCTTACTGGAAGTTGAATCCTGTGTTGTGTCTGCAATTGGAAATAATGTCAGATGAGTGAAATCCAAGTCCAACAGTGAGCACTTCAATTATTGTTGAATAATTTAGTCATCAGTAGAAAGCTAACAGGCTTATTAAGCTGACCTATATTCTCACTGGCCGAACCCAGCATGGCTTGGCCTTGTTCCACCGCCGTCAGTGCTACTGCTACCATGACCGAAACAGAAATTCACATGGACGCTCAAGACCTAACCCACTTAGTTATATGTTCCCAGTATTGACCATTTATGTTGACCCCAGTATCAACTCAGTGGCAATGATCATGGATTTAACCTTGAGTCAGTGCTGTAATGCTAGTTGATAGCATTATTTCTCAAAATGTGTGGACATCTGTCGTCATTATTTTGCCTGTTTTGGTCTGGATTACTGAATTGAACTGAAAAGTACCCCGACAATGAAATGTATAAGCTCCACTAACTTCCAGAATTACCCGGTGAACCCTGGATAACCTTAGACACAGGTTAGATAACTCGTCTCACTCCACTTACACAACTCACCCAGCTCCTGATGTTCTCGTGCTTTGTTACTATCAGTCTCAGTCTACTATCATCAGTGGCCAATTCTCCAGGAGTCCCAACAGCCCAGATCTTCAATCGCATCACTTACTGGAACTAGCATTAGAGCTTTGCTTTCATGTTAGTTTGTAATGCTTGTGTCCTTCTGCGGTGAGACGTTATTGACTCTGGGTTGGATTGGATATGTATAGCAATATGTCAAGACAGCACCATATATAGGCAGAGAGAAATCCATACTGTAATACAGTATAGGGTATATGTTGTAATGTGCCGGGTTGTTGCGGCAGCTAGACGGCTACTAGGTTTAAGAAGGGCTATAGCAGCAGTGTGATACCAGGCAGCAAAAAATGACTGGGTCAATTTTGGGTCATTACAATCAAATCCCAGTTTGAAGTTGAGGACGGGTCGATGGAGAAGGCCATTACGCCATGCGGAGCAGTAGTGCTTAAGCGATTTCATCTGTTTGGAGCCCCAGCAGGACGGGCCACTGTGACCCGTCACCCGAGGCCTTGGGGCTGTAAGGAGCTTTTTGGAGGCCCTTTTTCTGGGGCTTCACAGACTGTGCACGTGAAGGTGCAGGCCGCCTTGTTAAACGGCTCTCTGGCAGGGCGCTGATGTGATCCGTCTTCCCGAGGAGCACTTCCAAAGAGGCTGTGAGGAAAAGGAGCACCCGTGTTCTGTGATAGGACGACGTACTGGGATATGGACGCGGCACGGTGCCGTCTGTAATGGCTTTGCTACCTGAGACTCAGTTAATGGATCCAAGCGAGGTTGGGGGAAAAGACCGTCTTATATTGTCCAGCTTCATCATGTGAATAGTGGCTTTAGGGGGTTCGTAGCCTTTTGTGCCCTCAATGTAACATTAGCTGGGTTTATCTGCATTAGTCCCAATCTTCTGGATGAATCTAATTGGATAATTTATCCATTTAGGATGCGTTGCCTAGATCATTGCGGGCAATCCATCGCTTTAATCCAATGTTATCCTTTGACTTTTGACATTAATTGTGTTGCTCTTCTTCTGAAGATGTATGGTTGATGAAACAATGATGCCTATTTAAAAAAGGATTCATACAGTAGGGTTTTGATATCATTTTAGAGCAGCGAAAGGATTCATTTATACTGTAGTTTTCTCCCAAGGTAAGATAGTTTTGATTTATTTTTTTAAACCATGAATAATGTGAGGCGTACACGCTGTCCGAAAATCCTTTTGATCATGTGGGTCCTAATCATTTATAAAGCTCTTCTGGATCAGAAGCATGTGACACTTCTTTTCTGTTAAAGACTGTGCAGTCTGCCTGTCTTATATATAACGTTACTGATGATAAGCTTTCTTGTCTAGCAGGTTTTTGGTGATGACAAGCAAGTTGATGAAATGTGTTGAGATCATCCGACCTTAATATCCGTGGTGAGTTTCATTAGCAAATTATCTGGTCTATTGAGTTTTAGTTCTGTGTAAAATATCCATATATTACGTTGGATTCTTATTTTCCCACAAATGCATGTGCAACGTTTACAGTCTAGTGTTTGATTCAATATATGTGAAACACCTTTTCTCTAGATAAGCTAATGGCAGACCAAAGAATGGACATTTCCTCTACGATGAACGACTTCCTGTCCCCTGGCTCCACAGACCTGATCAGCAGCTCCATCAGCACACCCGGCATGGACTACAATCGCAAGAGAAAAGGCAGCTCCACCGACTACCAGTATGCTCTCCGTCAACCCCTTCAAACACTGCAGGCCCAGAACGGGCATCTTAGACGTAGAATAGTGTTATACATTGTTTTACATTGAAGACTTTTTTGTGGTGGACCATGTCTGTCTGTGGCACCTCTTTATAAGGAAATAGTATGTTCTTATTCTTTTACCCATTTGAAACAGTTGATGTTCATCAACGATACACATGAAACACTTACCAGGAAGTCAGTATTCACTGATTAAATAGAAGCATGTTATTATTCTAAATAAGTCGACCAAAAATATTCGGATATTCCTGTTTGCATTGTGATACACATTTTCTTGCTTTTACAGAATCGATGGATTTTCTTTTGAGTAAGTATTAATTTAATATCCGTAGCTGCTCATTATTCCCTGGTCCATGTTTGGTAGTGCTTAGTTTCAAAACCGTTGGGTGCAAAGTGTAATGTCTGTGACCATAGATTGAATGATCCTGGCATTTTTGCCCCTCCTCCCCTGGACCAAAAAGCAACAGATCAATGAATTGTGTCCCCTTAGATCTGAAGCCTCATGGATGAAAATCCTCAACTTAGGTCAATCAAAATTAATGCTTCATGAAGATGAATATGCTGAGAGTGACCGGTCAGTGAGTATGGATGGGTAGTGTTGTTTGCAGAGATAGACAAATAAATCATTTTACTGTAGCCCATAGAAATTACGGAAGGGACATTCAGTGATTTTGTTTGTAGCAATGCGTAGATGAGAAATTGATCAACAAAATGTTTTTTTTTCTCTATCGGGCGTTATACATTTTACCTCTGCACCAAGCTCCGATGCTCAAGCGTATTGTCTATCTCTTGTATTCTACTCCTGAAGTGTAGAGTAGGCCTCCTTTAGCAGTGTTGGGTTTGGGTTGTAGTTTCTCCTGTTGGTTCGTTATTTCTCATTTGCCTCTATGTGGCTTATATAAATAATTAGTCTTAACAATAAAAGTAATTGACCCTAATCAATGCAGGAATACTGTAGTGTAGACCCACATACTTCATAGTAAAATAAAAACTATGGTAAGAGATGATAGCAGATGGTAAGAAAATATGTGAACGGCTTACACTTCATTTAGCCGTTCCGTTTCATCATGTTGTAACATTTGACCATCTAAAATTATAGAATATATTTTCTAAATATCTGTAGTTTAGTTTTTGTACTAATATTGTTCTGCCTTCTAAAAGGGATAGCATGGACACGGACAAGGACAAACTGGGAAGGTAATGTGTTTTAACAAATAGAGTGGTTCTTCTTTCTGTTAGAACAGTGCTATTCTCTTATAAAATACAAGGACTGGATTTCTATACCGACTGAAAAACTGGGATATGAGTTCTATAGTTTTTGCTACATGCATTTAAATTCCGATATATTGTTCTGCCAACAATGGGAGATCCTAATAGTATGAATGTAAATTACTTCATGACATTATTATTATTTGGAAATTAAACCTTATTTACAGAAATATACAATTGCGTCAATCAAACTGTCTTATCATGTCTTTACAGGGACTGTGGTGATCATCAAGGGCGAATAAAGAATGCCAGGTAACCACTGTAGTTGTCTTTTAAATATTCGATCTGGGATAGCACATTTTTAAGGGAAATTTCTGTAAAAATAGTCACACAAAATAAAAGCCATAAACGTATTTCCTTTCTATGGTTTTTCCAATACAATAGTTCTTTCTTCCTTTGTGTGTGTGAAGGCACACTTTAAAATGTTATTTCCCCCTGTCTAATAGGGAAGCTCACAGTCAGATAGAGAAAAGGCGCAGAGATAAGATGAACAGCTTCATCGATGAGCTGGCATCCTTAGTGCCTACCTGCAACGCCATGTCCCGCAAACTAGACAAGCTTACAGTCCTCCGCATGGCTGTCCAACACATGAAGACCTTAAGAGGTGAGGGGGATCACTTTGACCAAATGCCAGCTGTCTTTAGAAGAAAAAAATTACTTTTATACAGCAAACATTATATACTGTACATGATCCATTATAAGGCTTTTTTTGGCATTGTTGTACGGAGCTGAGCTAAACTGATATTTTGTTTATTAGCAAGAGTAACTATAAATATGCTAGTTGAACAGGAATAACCTGGTCCGTCACAGTACATTTGTAGGGTCTGGGTGCACTGCAGTGTGAAAGTCAGTGTGACGGATGGAGGGTTTCTTAGCTAAGGCGTTAAACAGATCCTGTGTATGTTCTTGCTATCTAGGTGCCGCTAACCCTTATACGGAAGCCAACTACAAACCAGCCTTCCTATCAGATGATGAACTGAAACACTTAATACTGAGGGTGAGTCGTCTCCTCCCAACGTGTGCTACAGCTTGGCTCCTTGCACCCTGCCCTTCTTGTGTGACTCAGTTTCTCCTCCTCTCACTCCCCCTCTCTCATCTCAACAGGCAGCTGATGGCTTTCTGTTTGTTGTTGGCTGTGATCGGGGGAAAATACTGTTTGTCTCCGAGTCAGTCCACAAGATTCTAAATTACGGCCAAGTATGTCTTCTAAGTTCCTTTGTCGAGTCATTTTATCTAACGATTAAGGATGCTTTGTAGCTTTCGTCTCTTATTTGTTAATACTGCAATAATAAAGATTTAGGGTTTGTGTCTAATTTTGCCCTAACTCTTCTCTCGCTTTACACCTGTCCCTTTTCTGTCCCTAGAATGACCTAATTGGCCAGAGTCTGTTTGACTACCTGCATCCTAAAGACATTGCCAAAGTCAAAGAGCAGCTGTCCTCATCGGACACCGCACCACGGGAACGCCTAATCGATGCCAAAAGTAATGCACTTCAGCCTCTAGAGTTACTAGCTTGTGTGTATTTGTGTGTGCGTCCATGTACGTTTATTTTTATACATGTTTATGGACGTACGTGTGTGTTGCTGACTATGTGTTGGATATAGCACAGAGTGCATACACAGTTGCTCTATGTTCTAGTCAGGGTACATGTATGACAGCAAGTGTCAGTGAAGCGGCAGCATTAATAGAAGCCAGAATGTAATTTGCCTGCTGCTCTGCCATGCTGCTAGCTAGCACAGACTCCCAGAGGAGCTGTCTCATCTCCAATGTCTCTAGCAAAATTATGTTGTCTTCCAGTTCAGTACAGGCTTGTAGAAGTCAAAGTTTGACTTCCACTCCTACCAATAGTTCAGTGGTGTGTATGTGCTTTGTACCCCAGCTGGCCTACCAGTAAAGAGGGACGTCACACCAGGCCCCTCCAGACTCTGCTCCGGGGCGAGGCGCTCCTTCTTCTGCCGGATGAAGTGCAACAGGCCAGGGGTCAAAATGGAGGACAAGGACTTTACTTCCACTTGCTCCAAAAAGAAAGGTATTGACATCCAAGGACTGTAAAAAATGTTCCAGCTCATCTTGTTGTGACAGACACGACTGTTTTGATGTTCTGCCACATACTTTTGAATGAACACCTAACACAGTATGAACCTACGGTATGACATCATCACCTGAAAAAAGGCAGACGTTGCAGAGATATATGTCGTAACAGCTAACACCCTTGCATCTCGTTAACCCTAGAATAGGGACGCATGCCACATGTCGTGTTCACATTCCCACTTACGCAAAACGTGTTGGATCAATCTCTGATTATTTTTATTCTGGTAAGGACATTATACCGCTATGTAGCTTATTTCTAAAAGTGTACGCTGTTGTTCACCCTTATGTGATGCTTCAGTTAAGGATTTCTCAGTACAATGCTAAGAGGTAAACACATTTGAAAGTTGTATTCAACATTGGGGCTCTTGTCAATTTGTTTTCTCCGGCAGCGGACCGTAAAAGCTTCTGCACTATACACAGTACTGGTTACCTAAAGAGCTGGCCCCCCACCAAGATGGGCCTGGACGAGGACAACGAGCCCGACAACGAGGGCTGCAACCTCAGCTGTCTGGTGGCCATTGGCCGGCTGCATCCCCACATTGTCCCGCAGCCAATGAACAACGACATTCGGGTCAAGCCTACTGAGTACGTCTCCCGCCACGCCATCGACGGCAAGTTTGTCTTCGTGGATCAAAGGTGAGGGTGTTTTTTACCAGGTGTGATTAGTAGAGTGTACTATTTTTACCTTTTGAAGTGGCTTTGGTTTCCATTTTAAGCACAGCTTATTCGAGAGTGGGGTTTTGTCTAGGTACAGATTTAGCAACGGCACAATGTCCCTGGTCAGAGGTGAAACTGAGGTCTTACGAGAGAGGATTTGGACTGGCTACGCTAACTAAAAATAAACCTCTGGCATTTTAACAAAACAATCGTGTCACCTCAAAATGTACATATGGTACGCAAGAGATGTCGTAATGGCAGCTTTTTTTAAAGGAGGTGTGAATTGTGGTAGAGAATAGTCAGTTTGTTTATTTATTAAGATGTCTTAGACCCATGGCTATTCTTCCAAAGGTCTATTGCATATTTGCCTACATACAATAAAGATGCATAGATACATAACTATAAGAAATGAATGTAATACTTGGATTATGTGAATGCAAACATAGAACAGATATGAACAATGCAATGTCATATCGTCATATTACACTTGTATGAAATATAAATACTTCCCTAGTTATGAATAATACTTCTAATTGTTCTTTTGGTAAATCAATGGCTTACTTTCCACAAAATGTTAGGTTTTTCATTGATTTAAAATAATTTAAATACTGTTTTATTCTAGGGCCACTGCAATTTTGGCTTATCTACCCCAAGAATTGCTTGGAACGTCATTTTATGAATATTTCCATCAGGATGATATTGGGCACTTAGCAGAATGTCACAGACAAGGTATGTGCCAATTCTTTTCTGTTAAAACATACAGTAGCAGCTACTGTGTGCGGTACTTCAACTATTATAAATACACAAACACTGTAACACATAAACGTGCATACCATTTTGATAAAGCCTGGCACACCACCAAGGATTAATTGTCCATATGTATTTAGAGTTGAGTGTGATGGCACGTTTCCATAGCAACATTCCAAGTTAACAGTTGGCCCGTCCAAAAAAGGCCAAGCTCACAGATGGAGGTCTTGCTCTACGGTGCGCAAGCTCACCCTCGTCCGTTATCTCCCCTCAGTGCTGCAGATGAGAGAGAAGATCAACACCAACTGCTACAAGTTCAAGATCCGAGACGGCTCCTTCATCACTCTGATGAGTCGCTGGTTCAGCTTCATGAACCCCTGGACCAAAGAGGTGGAATACATCGTCTCCACCAACACTGTCGTCTCGTAAGTGCACTCTCACCTACATAGATCTTCCTAAAGACAGGATCGTTTAGCCTCAGTGTGTTATGTTAGTTTATGGCCATTCATAATATCTGTTTATTGCTCATGTTCTGAGATAAAAAAGTCCAGTAACGGTCCTTCTAGGGAATTGTTTGAGTATTGTCTTTGTGTGTATTGTGTCACTTGTGATTATAAGTGTATGCATGTAAACGACAGGCTATCTAGGCTATTCAATGAATGTTAATGGCGAGGCCAAGGAGGTATAAGGGGATTGGCATTCAAAGGACCCTCTCCTCTCTCTCTCAGCGGCAGTGTGCTTGAAGGAGCTGATCCCAGCTATCCGCAGCTCGCCGCCTCCCCCCAGAGCATGGACAGTGTGTTAACATCAGGTGACGGTAAGGCCCGTCATGATCTTATCTGGCTGTGATCCCACGGCGCTATCCTCATCACTTTAGGGCTTCTGGTCGTCTATCTTTAGTCTCTGTCCACACAACCACCAACATAATTCAGCGGGGTCTTTTGCTGGCTGCAGGTACAGGGAAGCCAGCCCTCCAGACCGTTCCAGGCATCCCTGGGGGTACCAGGGCGGGAGCGGGCAAGATTGGCCGCATGATCGCTGAGGAGGTGATGGAGATCCAGAGGTAAGACCAGCCCACGTCATCTATATTACATTATGGGGGATATTGGAAAATGACCATAGATGTTCAGTATTTTCGTCATAAAGCTAAACGGCTTTTAAACCGAAGTAATAGAATTTTCCCTGAAACACTGATGCTAGAAGCTAATGGTCATGTGAAAGGATGGCCAAACTAAACCCCTGGGGTGCACTGGAAATGGGATTTCAAGGCCTTATTATATGTCACGTTCACTATGTGAGGTCTGCCTTCTTTCTGGCTAACCCTGGTCCTCGCTCTCCTCTAGGATCCGAGGCTCCTCGCCCTCCAGCTGTGGCTCCAGCCCCCACAACATCAACACTCCCCCACCAGATACCTCCTCTCCAGGGGGGAAGAGGGTAAGAACATCCTTTCATAGCTCAACCCCTGCTCCTTTGTGTGTGTGTGTGTGTGTGTGTGTGTGTGTTTGTGTGTTTGTGTGTGTCTGTGTGTGTGGGCATGCGTTCGTGCGTGTGAATGGTTTCATGTAAAAATAGACCCCTTAAGGCTACAACTATGGACCATTTAGTATCTACAGAGGGCCTAGCTTTGGGAGTTTGCATTTGTTTTAAGAATATCAACCTAAATATTGACTTGTACACATTTATTTTTGTCTATCAGATGCAAAATGGTGGAACTCCAGACATTTCGTCTGGGATAATACCAGGACCTGACTCTATAGGCTACCCTTACTCAAACAATTCCATTCTAAGTAGGCATATTTTCTTGGACCACACAAAAATATCAACAATCGTTATCATAATTTCAAGATAAAACCGGGTGTAATCTAATGCTCCTCTCCCTCCCCTTCGGTCTGTGTGTAGGTGATAACTCCCACATCGGCATTGACATCATGGATGACCCTGGCTCCAGCAGCCCCAGTAACGATGAGGCTGCCATGGCCGTGATCATGAGCCTGCTGGAGGCCGACGCTGGCCTGGGGGGACCGGTGGACTTCAGTGACCTGCCCTGGCCCCTATGAGACCCGGCCCCATTGACCCTGGGCAATAGGATACAGGATAAACAATCAGCGGGATGCAGGCTGGGTGGTGTAGTTTTCACCGAGACTATGTCTGTGAGCAGAATCAAAGGCTAATATCTACAGGGCTTATACAGTGAATATCTACACCCGTATACAGGGTCGACGGGCTGTGCAGACAGGCCTGAGAAAGGATGGTGGGACTGCTCACGTGGGATTGTCCAGCTGTGTGCTGTGCTGGATGAGGCAGGGACGGACTGAATATCGGGAATACTGGGAGTTCTCCCGGTGGGCCGCTTGACAATTGGGCTGATGCAAGAGGAAAATAAAGCCTACTTTTTAAGGGATGTGAGGCTTTGACCGGCCCAGGAGAATTTGGCTGGCCCACTGTGGGTAGGGGGGAGGGTGGGTAGGCACATTACAAAATTTTTCATTGGCTAGCTAGTCTATGTCAAGTCTCCGTACAAAATAAAGCAGTCTCTAAGTCTACAGTCATCGACTTGCTAGCAAAAGAGACAATCTAAAAGCTGTTGGGTGGGTCTGAAACACTGCGAGAGAAAATTTGATGTCCCTAGAAAAAGATGCAACCAAAATAATTTGCTGCTGGAGACAGTCACAGCCCAGGAAAATGTGCCTTGTCACAGTGATGCTTCTGCATAGTCTAAGAATCAACAGGGTTCTCGCACAGGAGGACCTGACTCCAGCCCCACGGCGCTGGGGGATTTTAGGCAATGTGCTGCAACCGAGTCGGAAATGTTCATTCACTGCTGGTGTTACAATGGGTATCCTAACACAAAACTTAACTCTGACCTAATTCAGCATATAGCCTACGCTACACTAGTAAGAAGACTGGGGCCCTATGTAGCCTTTCTGACTAGAAAACTATTGTATCGTATTCTAGGCTAGGTATGATATGTAGGCTGAATCCTGAAAACAATAAAAAATGACATGCCTACTCTAACCTTTTTACAGTTGTGGTACAAGTCTGACATAAAGACTACATAGGACAGCAAAAAACTAAAGCGGTACAGTGTGGTTTTGTTGTGCAAGGACAAAGAACGAAACTTAAATAATATGTTGATTATTTCCTTGTCAGCTTTTGCCCAGTTGTAATTAGCCTGATGTTTTCTATTTGAAATATGGGACCAACAGAGGGGGAGACGTCATCCAGTGAGGAGTGTTGTGCTTTATTCTACTCAACATGCATGACATTAACAAAGCCTATCAAGGACAATTTGTTATCAAACGTTGTCATTCTTTTTTCGTCATCTAAATTGTGGCTTTGGTTTTATATGTGGTGGGTAAGGGTTGATGGTGTTTTTGGGGGGGGGGCCGGTCTGACTCAAGTCCAGGGCCATTTTTCATTCTCAGTCCGTCCCTGAGATAAGAAGCTGCCTGAAAAACTCACTTTAAAAATGTAAACATTTATATACTGTATATCTGCTTACCTACGCAAGCATTAATATCCTCTGTAAAAGGCACTTGTGTTTTTGGGTGTTTTGACACTACATAGTAAAGATTCTGTGTTAAAATATATGGATTCATAGAATTGCATCAAATGTTTGTTCTGTTATACGATATAAGAAGACGGTTCTCTTGATTATTTAAATGTTGTAACCACAGTGAAATATTTTATTAATTAAACCAGTCTATCTTGCACATTTATGTGATTTTGGTTTCAGGTTTTCCTACGCCTTCCTCAGCCATTGGGTTGCATCACTTCAGTTGCCTTATCACAGCTATATGAGAGAAATGACAGGACAGCACCTTTCCAGACTCTTGGCCATGTCTAAATCTAGACATCTCTGAATTCATCACATATTGGATAATAGACCTATTAACCTGCCTTGTGTAAATATTAGTACTTAGCCCCATTCCTTTTTTTTCTGACCATGACAGCAAAAGAGGATCCTGTGTCTCTCTCACACCCACATGCTGCCCTTAACTCATTTTAGTTCAATGGTTATAGCAGTAGTCTGTCTGTTTCCTAGCAACCACCACACTTATCCAAAAATAATGTTATATTGGAAAACCTTCACAGGGATTTAGTTTAACTCTTAATAGTTGGTAGTTTCAGACCCATAGGTGATACTCAAACCAAATACAGAAGCACATGATTTCAACATCTTTATTACATAATTTTCCTTTTAAAACAATTACTTTTCAAGATCTGAGAGAGAAAAAAACGGATTGTGGCCATAAACATTCGAAAATTCAGGCCTGAAGGAAGAGCACAGCATGTGATACAAGAACCTGGCCAATGCAAAACCCAAACCTTCAAGAGATCCTAATAACAAATCGTTACACTCAGAGATGTTGCAGTATCTAAAGCTTTGCTCCCTACCCAGACCTCCCCCTTCACTCCTGTTTCCCAAAGCATTCTCACTAGTTCTAGTTTCAAGTACAAAGTTCGCAACCTCCAATATGCAATACAAGTCAGGATGATTTGCAATGCTACCACACACTGCACAGCCTGTGCTAATTCAAATTAGGTTGAATAACCATTGTAAATAATAATACTTGTAGTAATAATACAAAAGTGGGCTTGTTTAATATTTTTTAAAACAATGAAACAAAATAAAATTCCTTTGGTCAAGTAAAAACTGAAAAATCCAACAGAGGCGAGCAGTGTGCCCTTGGCTAGTCTCGTGTCTGGGTGGGTGTGTTCTTTCATAGTTGTCTTTGTTTTCTCTTTTTATAGTCGGACCAGGTCCTTTGAGGCTCTAAGGCTGCAGAGGAGGTGTCGAAGGCAATATGGTTATGGTGCCCCTGGCGCTCCATGCTGCAGCATGCTGGGGATAGAGAAGGAGAGGGACGGGGTGGAAGAGGCACAGGGGCTGTGAGGAACAGGATCGGGGGAGGAGGAGGGGCGGGGGGTCTGTCCTCAGATAGCGGGCGAGGGGGCGTCTGGGTCATGGTCATTGTTGTAGTTGTTGTTCTGGTGGCTGTAGTGTGGCGGGCCCCCCGCGCTGGGAGGCTGGCCCGGCAGGATGTCCAGCTCGTCCACCTGCGGGCCCGGGTGCAGCACCACCAGCTGGTCCTGGGGGATGTCGGCTGCGGCCGCGGCCAGGTTGGTGATGGACTTGGACTTGACACACTGGAAGTCCACATGGCGGGACTTGCCTTCCTCTTTCTCCCAAGACATGCGGATGAAGGGCCGCTGGACGTAGTTGTAGATGACCTCTGGCCGACCTCCGGGGCGCTTCTTAACCTTCTCCTTGTAGGTGGGGTAGCCTGTCAGAGGAGAAAACATGCTTATTCCGGAGTTGGCAGAGGGTTTCGGTATGTTTGGATACAAAACCGTACATTCCCATTAAGCAAAATCAATAACCATACTTGCCTTCAATACCTAATCGTATTTTCTTCAATCCCCTCTCCTTCAAAACTGATTTGGCAACATCTCGGTTCTCAATATATTTGAAGAATCTGTACAGTTTAGTGCTGTATATGACTGTGGAGCAAGAGGGCAGAAAGGGCTAGCATCAAAAGCAGGTCACTCAGTCTGTGATCAATAATGGGGCTCACGTGGACAGCACTGGATGTTCTCGGTGTTCCACATGCTCACTCTGCGAGTACTCCTCGCCCATCTGTGGAGGGTATTCCTCGTCCCAGTCCACCACGTCGTCGTCCGTCAGGACCACAATGTGGCACTCCCGCTCTCCGCTCTGGGCGCTGGCCACCATCAGAGGCAGCACCATCTCCTCCAGGAAGAACTCAAATTGCCGCCGCGCTCCATCGTTGGACAGCTCGTGCATCAAGGCACCTGGGGCAGAGGGAAAGGCGGTGGTCAGTGTTCTCTACTACAAGCGCACGGCACAAATATGAAATATAATAACACACTGCTAATATTTGTAGTGCGATAATGCAGTGTTAAAGCCCAATAATTACAAGGGTACACGGTAAAAGGCATCACACTTTCTACGAGATGATAAAAAAAAACAGGACATGGTACTCACTGAGGTCTCGACATTTGATAGTGCTGTAGTCAAAGGAGATGCACAGATAGTCACAAGCCTCGCGCAGCTCTGGGATGGAGATTCCATCGGGACAGCGGATCATCCCAGATTTGTAGTAATCCTGTTAGACAAAGAAATGTAGCAAGCCAAAAACAGAAGAATGCATGTTTTCTGAGGGATTCCAAACAAACCCCGAACCCTGTGGACTCGTACAGCTCGGATGGGATGACAGGTCTAATACATATGGTATCGGCTAGACCTCCAATTAGCTGCACGACACCATGGCAGTGTAACCTACACCTGTTTTCAGATCTCCGCTAGTCCACAGGCATCAGTTTGGAACAAGGCAACGGCTTCACTTACAGAAAAAGGCCTCAATTACACAAGCACACCCACCCCAATCCCTCTGCTTCCAGAGGAATGACAGAGCATCCAAAGCTTTCTCCAGCTATCAAGTTTCCACCAGCTGAGCAGGGATGCTGCTCCACCAGCGCCAAAATGACACAGGCATCAGAGTGTGTGTGGAGTGGCTCCCTCTCTCGCGCTCCCTCTCCCTCTTTCTTTCTCCCTCTCTCTCTCTGCAGCCTGAGTGTACGCTGTCTGATCATCAGCACCAGATCAATCACGCAGACTCCATTTTAACATTAAGGGCCTGGAGGCAAACAACTAGGAATGGCTTCGTTGTTTCCCTGGAAATAATGATTTGGCTGGTGGAAATACAAAAGGCATGTGGCCTCGAAGTTTATGACTGGGCCCTATACAATCCTAAAGCAGTCTTTCCATAAGTCATCCCAGTAGTCCATAAATAAAATAAGGAAAGAGGTTATGGCTCCAGACCTATACAGAGCACTCTCTGTGTGGCTTAAGAGAAAGCAGCTCAAGTGCTGCCTACCCAGAGGTAGAAGATCGTTTTGTGAGAAATTATTGACTTGGGTTGTGTAAGTGAGTGGATATTGTACTTAGTAACCCAGTAGGTAGTACTGACCAAAATGGCTCTGAAGACTGTGGAGCTAATGCCCTCGGCGACCTCATACTCCCCTTTCTCATTGGGCCGGGTGAAGTTATGTTCCCTTCCTGATCCAAACATTCTGGGAGAAACCACAGGAAGGTTGTGTGTTAGGTAAGTGTGATATTAATCTACTCCTCACAGACATCACACGTACTGAACAGCCATAGTGGGATTCTCTGTTGTTTAATGATGGACATACGGTGGGTATTGAAGTTATGGATTAGTAATGCAAAAACCTATCAGGTCCTCTCAATAACATAATTAGCTGTTCACAAATTATTTAAACAAATTCAGTGCATGACCTATATAGAGTATAGGCTATTTATTTTATGTTTGAAAGAAAACTGTCCACAGTATATCTGTGTTGACCAGAGTAAAGAGATGCCAGCTTACCGTCCAAGCATGGTGTTGGGCTGTGCTGTGAATATAGCCGGGTCCACCACAAAGCGAGTGTTATCAACGATCAGTGTGACTCGCTCGGAGGTCCGGATGCTTCGAAGGCCCACGCCAGAGCTCAGGCTGCCCACACTGCCCTCCTTCACATTCTCATAGACGAACACCATCTCGCCCACGCCGTGGCTCTTGAACGCGCCCTCGGTGCTGGACAGACTACTGGTGCGGCTACTGACCACCCCGCTGCTGGTGGAGCCGCCGGGCGACGCTCTCTGGGGCCGCGGGCTGCCGGGCCGAGAGGACGGGCCGCTGTCCCGCTCACGGTCTGGACACACACAGCCACAAGCACAGACAAGTTAGCCTCGGTAGAGGTTCCATATAAAGCTAAATCTCCCCAACTCTTTACCATAGACTAGCATGATTTTGGGCTACAAGGTTTTTTTATCTCCATTTTCTACAAATAATTATTATCATCATCATCATCATCATCATCATCATCATTATTATTATTATTATTATTATTATTTTTATTATTATTACTATTATTATTAAGGGTCCTAGCCCGAAGGGTTACTATATCTATATATCTA
>JAVQIZ010031465.1:0-13915 GCA_036023535.2 Galaxias brevipinnis
AGAGAGAGAGAGAGAGAGAGAGAGAGATCCCCCAGGTGACCTTCACAAGGGAGTGCATAGGGCAGGATGAAGTGGCAGGCGAAAGAATAAGCATCAAGGCCAGCTTGGCATGCTTTCTGAATGCAAGGACTAATAGAAAAAGCACAGCAAGCGTCTAAGAATGCTTCTTAGATCATCAGAGGCAAGAAAATCTATTGATCGAAATGTATTCGGAACTCTGTTTGTTGAGTGCCCTGGTCTTAGCTTTGATGTCCCAGAGAAACAAAGTTGTCCTTATAGGGTCAAACGAAGTGATGTTGGGAGTGTTTAGAAAAGCAAGACATAAATAAGAGTGTATTTTTTTCTAACTGTTTGCCATACTCTTCTGCTCTGCCCTGCCTTTCCACACCTTGCCCTTCCATTAATAATCTGCTGCTCATTTAAAGCCTTTTTCTCTCTCTGAGTTCACTCAGTTGTAAAATAATTCCTGTATCCATGAACCAAGAACCTTTTTCTAGTTCAAGACCTTTTTCACACAATCTTTATAATCTCTTATCTCCTCACACTATTTTCTTCTAACTCTAACCTTTTCCCCCCTTTCATCATCCCTCTTTCTGTACATTCTACATTGTGGCCGGCCACAGATAACATAGCCCACAGCCTTTGACCAGGCTGTAGTCCATCTACGCTCCATATGACTGATGTTATGCTGAATCAAGCATAATCTTGTTATGGATGTTCCTGTGCCCTTGGGAGGGGCATTTAACGATGGATGTGGCTTATCAGATTTCAAGGATCTTCACAGCATAATTCATGAAAGGTCATGTTGCATCGCATCTGTAAGTTCTGTGTGTTTTAGATGTGTGGTGTTTATGCAGCATCTCACAAAGATGACATACTTTATTACTAGCTGTTTTTCCATTTGTTTAAACCAAATGAATGTCTTTCCTCTGCACCCCGGTGAGATCACTTGTCAAGAGTTCATCACTTTAATTATGTTAGTAATTAATAAGTAAGTAGTAAGTAGTACAATATATGTAAGTAGAAAAGACAACACAATTTATCTTATTGTTTTCCCATCAGCAAGGTTGACGCAGGGCAATACAGAGAAAAAGACTTGCCTTTCCAATTGCTTCCGAGTACTGTTTTGCACTTTCACTATCTTTATCATGAGATTGTATTTGGTGGGTTTGTTGATTATGTATACTCAGGAACCTGCACTCAATTACAATGTCATTAGTTACTTTACATTACTTGTTTAGCATTAGTGATTTTACAATATTTTAATTTAAAATTTTTATTACAGTAATTCAATATTTTTCATGAGAATAATTTGTATATCCATATAGCAGGGACAGAATGACTTTGGGCATACAAATTAGACTTGTATTTCTGAAAATTATTTTAAATTAATAATTTTATTTATCCTTTATTTAACCAGTCCCATTGAAATAGATATCTCTTTTACACTGAAGCCCTTGCCAAAAGGAAAAAATCTGCATAAAAATGTAAACAGATATGAACACTATCAGCCGATGATATATCATTATCGGCAATATTTTACTCTGTAATATCGGTAGGGCTCAAATACAAATGCTTGTATAGATATCAGTGTCAAATCCAGTGACATATAATGTTGCATGATCAGTCATATGTCACGAGCTGTAGGACGTCTTAAATCCAAAGCCCAATTATTAAATCAAAATGTTTTTCGTAACGATGGGGCACTTTCTTTGTGTCTGTTAAAATATATCCAATTTTCAACTAAAAGTAGGTAGCAATGATGAGACATCAGACCTTAAAAGGGAGACTGGAACCTTATGCCATTAGCAAATATAGCTTAGGTTAATGTGCATTTAGCTGTAAGAATATACCTGCTAAATGAGAGTCTCCTACTGTGTCTCACTAAAAGCTCAGTTTGCTCAAAGTACCTCAGGTTAGAAGTTGATTAATTAATTTATCATATTCTAGCCCCTATGTTTAAGCCAAGCTAGCTATTATAGTCCCTTTTGATTAGGCAAACTTATGATGAATAGTCAAACCTCAAGTGTTGTATGAATTAAAGGTGACTGTGAACGTGTATAATGTTAGAGTTGATAATCAAAAGGCGTGACATCACTGGTGTTTACAAAGGGACCAACATTTCATATGAGCAGCTAGCATTTTTCATCATTTTGGTGTGTTAAGTAAGAAAGCCAGTTAAGGTCACACTGACCCCTGCTTCACTCTACTGTAATGAGTTAGATAAAGGTAACAAGCACCCAGTTGTGCTTCTAAAGAGCCTCTCCACAATAGGCACTTTGGGTAATGGGTAAATTGATCAGGCTTAAGGTAGGAGCTTAGCAAGACATCACTGCAGCCTGCTCCTAGAGCTCTGCAGTTATACATCCCTTTACAATCCCTTGGCTTCTCCTTGGCTGCACGACCTTTGTTTTGACCTCTATCAGTGGTCTTTGGCAATCTGTTGATGTTGCTTTCATGTTCTGAAGTAGAGAGAAGCTCTCCATTTATCCTCACCATTTTGCTCTCTGTCTTTGATATACTCCTCACGGCGCTGCCAGCATACTCACTCACATGTCTTCCTGAAACAGATGGGCATGATAGAGAGTGCTGGGCACAGTGCCATTTCGATGAGAATGGCTCTGCTCCCTATCGCCCACCGCCTACCAAAATATCTCACCTAACTTTAAAAAAAGGGTGCCTATAAAAATCTTCCAACATTTTCCAACTCCGTTCATTGATTTGATAAACAGGAGCTTACTTGACTCTGAGGAGGAGACATACATGTTCTTTCAGACAATAAGCATTTTTCCAATTGTAGCGTTTACTGGTTGGCCTAATAGGCTGTATTCCTGTGAGAAGTATTGGTTTACATTACATAATAATTGTTTTTAGAAGATCGTGCCATTAAATTTTTTCTTATATTGAATGTATGTGAATATTCTATTCTGTTCTCTTACATTAGACTTACATGAGCCCTTTGCATTTATTTTTTCTGTCTTAGATTTTTTGGGGAGCCTTTAACACATTCAACAGTTGACGGCTGTTTTAATACAACGACTAGAGGTGTCAACATATATTTGCTAATAGCGTGTGTAAAACGATGACGTCGTGCCCCTATGGAAGGCCAGTAACTCAAGGTGCAGCAATGGTGAACAACTCGAGGGGATCTAATTAAGCCAAGCGCCTTCACAGGGCAGATATCCCCATAACAGCATACACACAAATCTGGGTCTGTTGACAGTAGCCTTAAGGGCAGCCGGGACTGGTCTGCCTCACGCACTCGGAGTCCTTTTAGTTCAGCAGCTGTACCACCCTTAGCCATAACCTTCCTCTCCAGACCTCTGGTAGACCTGCGGGTTGGGTAACAGGGTTCCTGATAGTCACTGTTCATTACGTGGGAGGAAAAACCGAAACATACAGTACAGCTTAGGGGCCAAATCCTTTGAACTGATTCACTCTTCAAGAAGCCATTTGTATTGTGTTAGGAATCTCTGTAGTGTGACGTTATTTAAAAGTGCTTATAACCTATGAGGAATTTGTTTTGGGCGGACCACACTACTCCAGTGATAATTGCTTAGGAGACAATTGAGTGGTTTGGGGACATTATAGCGTGGCTATGTGCCCTTTATTTGGGATGGGTTTCAAATCAATTATATATATTTCCCTTTTAAGAGGACGTGACTGTTAAATAATCTTTCCTTGTGCCACTAGCTGATAGTTCAACACTCAGAGGACTCTTTGGCGTTTGCTTGAGAATAAATGTTGGAGTGGATCGGCGCCAAGGCTACAAGTGCTGTCTGGTTGTTTGGGCATGTCTCTGACTGAAAGTACAAAGACCTTTGAGGACAAAGACAACGGACATGATTATGTGGGTATACAGGAAGGTCTGCCGCTGTTGTTGTTCTAATCACGTTAGAGGGCGCAGATTTGAGGGAGGACAGATGTAATGCGAGGGCCAATGGGGTTGTGCTGTGCTAATTAGAAAGGGCGTCGAGGTCCGGGTTGTTGTGCCCTCGTCAGTGGCTGTTGTCTGCAGCTTTACCTTCACTTTGTACATGCGTAGACTTCTACCAGAATGCTGTCTGTGTTCAATGGCCTAAATGTGGGCCGATGAATGCTGATGGGAGATCATGGCACTTTACATTCATGCCCTGTACAGAATGTGATGTGATGTGTGAGTCTGTCGTGTTTGTATACAATATCTGTTGACGCTTACCTTCGTACCTTGCTCTGCAAAACCTCTCCCTATTAATTTCAATCATAGTGAGCCCCAAAGTTAAATGAGTTTTTAGTTTTTTTACTTGCTGGCTTTTTTTTCATGCTCAGAGAAACTAGTTCAAAAAGTATTATCCACTTGTGACCTCTCAATTCTAGTAGCTAATGAATCAGTTGAATGTTTTAGATCTCTCAATTCTGTTTTAAAAAGAAAGTACTAGTACTTTAGGGCACTCTTCTGTTCCATTCCTGCATAGCAATAATAGCATAGCATTTAAAATGTGGTTGCTCAATTACATTTTCTTTCCAGAAAAGAGATATGGGATTTATGGAATTTGTCTTTTGTCACCTCATTAGTTTTGTGTTTTGTGTGGTTTTGCACTATATAGGTCCCGTTTCAGATTATTGTTTATAGGGTCACATGCTTTAATCACTATTGACCAGGAAATAGCACACACACAAAAAAACATTTAAAAAGCATGACATCAATCCATCCAACCATCCCATGCCCCGTAAGACCAAAATATACAAAACAAATATGCTACTGCCATGAACCGTTCGATAAAGTCCATACCCCATAATTAAGCACACATCGGTGACTCTTATGTTACATTCTCCCTAATCTCTCTCACTGTTCTTTTCAGGGTCCTATATGCTGGTGAATTCTTCCCAGCATGCTGTGGGTCATCGTGCCCAGCTCCTGCTTCAGACCCTGAGTGAGAACGACACTCACTGTGTGCAGTTCAGCTATTTCTTGTACAGCCGTGATGGCCACAGTCCGGGGGCTCTGCGGGCATATGTGCGAGTCAACGGTGGCCCCCTGGGCAGCCCTGTGTGGAACACGTCCGGCTCTCACGGTAAACAGTGGCACCAGGTGGAGCTGGCCGTCAGCACCTTCTGGCCCAACGAATACCAGGTAAACACACAGTTGTTTATTGGACAACGGCCACAGTGTTTTCTACTGTCAATGTTCACATAATGCTCCTATCCGTTCAGTTTGGATTCAGTCCTGTGTACTTCCAACATACCCGGCTAACACCATTTCTAAGTCTACTAATTCTAATGTGTGCAACTAATTATTTGTGGATTAAGGTATAAAATATAGATATTATGCAGCAAACCTAAAGCTGTATATTGTCACACACACCGCTGTTATTCAACTTTCAGACCTGCCTCAGGGCGACCTTGTTGTTAATTACATGCCAAGCATTCTCAGTTTAATTATCATTGATCCCCAGTGAATGTAGGCTAGGTTAGTGCTACAGGGGCCTTTCTTGGTCCTATGTGGGCATTCATGTTGGCCCATTGAGTTTCACTCTGTTCTCATCCAGCCTCTGGAACCACTAAACAACTCTCCTGCTCCAATGTGCTTGTCAGGTCATTGCCCACTCAGACCAAATTGACTGGCAGCCACTGTTGATGCCTGGGAACATTCTATTGGTCCATAAATGGTGTGAGTAGGCAGGCATAAGGGTCCCCATCCATAAATCCAATTTCTCTTTTCTGCAAACTCAGCAGAGTTGTCAAAAAGCAATTAGGTTGAGTAGTGTGCATTTTATCGAGAACTGTCAATCCCTTCGACTTAATTAACTTCCACGCGGCCCTGCAAAATCTGACCTTCATGTGTAAATAATAGTCGTGCTTTGTACAAACAGCAGCAAGAGGTAGGATGACACTGTTCAACTAGAGTCAGACGACTTGACAATGAGGGGCAGCTAAGCTTGACAGAAACAAACAAGCAAAAAAGTTGTCAAACTTGTATGCTGAATAGAAGCATGGGGAAAGAAGGACCTTGTCAATGGCTGACGCAGGAACAACGCTGACAAGCTTACTCTTTTGTCAACTTTATATTTGCGCCGGGAGTCTACTCAGTACATATATTAGTGCATGAGCGGATTACAAGCTGTCTTAATCAATACCATGGCCGATCAGACCACCTCCAGAACGTCATAGAATCAGGCCCCCCACTGAAACCTCTTTTCATCAACTCGGCCTTTGAAGCCAATGGGTATGTTGAAGCCTTGACAGTTCTGATCTGCTGTAATATAGGCAGTCCAGTAAACAGGGACTGCTAAGTGAGGTGTGGTGAAGCTAGGGAGACTTCATTCAGTGGAACGAGGGAACAGCGGGTTGCTAAGGAGGAATGGATGACTCAAAATACAGACCAAAGGTTACACATTGTTCAAGTAATGGGCTCTCTAGCTTTCATCTGGTTTCCTGACATTGGATATACAAAGTGTTGTCACAGATATGGATGATATTTACATATGTATTAAAATAGCATTATACTGTAGTATAGATTAGATTAGAGAATAGATTGCTGGGTTGCAACACTGCGAATAAGACCAATTTCCTCATAAAATATACACATTGCAAACTAAGGATGTGTGCACACTAAAAATGTTAGTAGTAGATTGTGGATAATTCATTAGAGGGAACAACTCTTTGCTGCCTCAAAGTAGAACAATACAGCCTTTGCAGGTTATTAGAATTATTTGAAATCTGCCAAAACACAGAACATTTAACAACACCTAGAAAAAGATAAAAACCATGGTGGATATGAGGTCTAGACAGTGTTCAGTGTCAGTATTACTCTATTTGCAGCCTCCATTATCTTATCCTCTCTCCTTCCTTTATAGCTGACCCCATGCTAATGCTAATGTGTTCAATCCCCCAAGACAGTGGCAGACTGAACAAACAGCTTCCACAAAGTCACTCTCATAACATGGATTAGATCACTAATCCCCAGTGGGCTATTCAAGTCTCTATCACCAGTGAATAAGAGGAGGCCTTGCCTCGGAACACGCCAACTCATTGTTACGGAAAGCCGAACAGAAACCAGGGAGGGGATTGGAGTGGAAGAGGATAAATGTATCTAAAACACTGACGTCCCTTCTCTGTGGCGACAACTGCTATTGCAAAATATGGGCCAACAAGTGATAGTGGAAAAATAAGGGCGTCGTTTGAGAGTGGAGTCTCATGATCTGAGGTTCTCTTGGTATTCAACAGAGGCTGTTAGTGTCGCTGTAAAGCATGTTATCCGCAACCTGGGTAACTTTAAATATTAACAAGGCTTGGGTTATGGGAGCCCTGCAGCGAGCTTAATGGAATCTCTTTGTATTTGAAATGATAGGCTAGAAGATATAGGGTCTTGGTAGACAAGGTATACCTCAAAGGCAGAGAGGGGAGACTATGCTTTGTCTGTCATTATCTGATATCGAGATTACCCCAATTCAAATGAATGTGTCAATTTATGGAAGTTATTCAAATCACACTACCTACAGCCACTAAGGCCTTTTGTATCATATCTCAGGGCACTACTGCACACACTACAATGCAACAGTGGCCCAGCTCCCCGTAATGTATGGATGCAATATATTAATGCAAATATCAAGATTCTTGATTTATTCTGGATTCATAAACGATACTACATAACCAATGAACCCTATGCATATTGATTGTTTATTTATGTAGATGGCATTGTGAAATATATTTAGAAACCAGACCGTGAGTATTAATCTGAAAAATCTTTATAAGAGGATTAATATATTGAAAGCACGAATTATCTCCATCTAATCATTTGCAGACCAGGTGATTTGTATAAAGTAATCAGTTCCCCCACCCAGCAGGACACACTCTATTTGCTGCCATTAAGAGTAATGTCTATGCAAGAAAATGTTGGTCTGCTCCGTGATAGGAATACTGTCAATACGTAAGTCACCTTGGTGATGAGCACTACCTACCTCACTTCAACCAATTGGTGGGTTTTGAAACACCCGAAGAAGGAAGTATGTGTTCAGACCAATGGTTGAGAACGAGATCACCTTGACTGAAATACTACATTTAAAATGTACCCTCGCCTCCACTCGTGACATGATTCCACATCTCCTTCTGGTGGATGTGTCTGCTAAAGCTGGAATCTTTGTTATCAAACATTAATGCCGTTATCAGTGCCAACTTGAGCTGGAGATGTGCTACTCACGTCCCTTTCTCTCTTAAGTCTCTCCTTTTTCTTCTCCTGGTTTGGGGCTTTGACTCTCACTGTCTTATTCTCTTTGCCTTGCAGTTCCTTATGTTTATGTGCTCGCTTCGCGCTTCTTATCTCTTTACCTTCTTTCACCTCCTCTCCTCACATGCCCCATTTATTTAAGAGGTAGAGGTGGAACCACTGTGGTGCTGAGGTCTAGCAATACACACTCGAACCACAGCCGCTGTTTTATTCACACAACAAGATTTTGTTTTATCTTTTTAGTTCTGCTGAATGTACTGTGTGGTTTCATATGAAAACCTCAGAGATACTAAAAGTTCAGTTCAGTCGACATGGCATTGAAGACCACTGTGTGTAGAGGGAGATAATGGACAGTTAGATCAAAGGCTGGTAATAAGAATTCTAATCAGACTACTTATGTTTTAGCTTTGTCTAATCTCTGCGGTTTTTCCATTAAACCCTGCTGGGAGACCTCCAAGCCAAGCCCCCGGCTTTGAAAACAGTTTATGACTCACAGAGCCACTGAGTATCCCCAACCCATTTATATACAGGCTTGTATCCTCTCGTCTTCTCCACCTGGGTATATTTACTTCAGTGAGTGACCTTTAGTTTTTGAGTATTTAATGTTCTAGTCTCCCTCGTTGAGTGTGTCTAATGGTAAGCGCAGGAATTTGGCATCTAAATAGTCTCTACTGGCCAAAAAAGTAGAGATTGAGGCTGCTGTTTTTTAGTGCCAAAAAAACTGTCTTTGTATTTGTATTGAAACCACTTCTATGAGACCTGCATTACCGAGTAATTTAAAATGCTCTTTTAATGTATATTTTATTTTAGTTGTAAATCAAGGTGAGCCAGACTTAGATTTTTCTATTGACTTACTCTAAAGTAAAATAACCCCTTAATTAAAAAAAGCTATGGGCATAGGAAAAGTTTCATTGGGAAGGTAGCCTTCAGTACAGATCTGACAAGATTTGTTTATCCAAACCATCGCCTTGAACATAACACTCTTAATAACTCAATGTACTAATGGCTAGGACAATTAAAGGTTAGCCAGCAATCAATCTCATTGAGGACTTTAGCTGTGAAACAGACTAATGGCATCTTCAATTAGACTCTGATGGTATTTCTTTGTTGTCCGCCATGAAATCTAATTACGGTGTGTGTCTTATTTTAGCCTTATCCTGTAAGGTAGCAGCTGCTAATTCTCTTCTTTATACAATGAGCTTAAAAACAGAGATTACAAAAACACTATCGGACCAACTGCCTTCAATTTGACACACGGCGGAAACGTGGCGTTTAGTGAGAGAGAGAGAGCATATGCAACAAGACCCTGACTCTCAAAAAGTCAACCTTGAATAAAAGTAAATACAATTAGAAAAGATGACAACAGCAAATGTTGATGTCATTCTTCTGTCCAAACAGTGCGTCAGTGTCTTCCAGGTCAGGTTTCAGACCTGCATTGAGGAAAGCAGTAAAGTGTACTTCAGTGGGAGGTTAGGTCTGGTATGCTTCCCAGAGTTTGAAGAGAGCAGATAGACAGTCAGTCAGACCAACAAAGTAGGGTCACCCTCCAACTCAATCACCTCCAGCTGGGAAGACTTTCATGGCACCGTTGTCTGTTTCACATCGGCTATGGTTTTTCTCATCCTCAAGCCTTATCTTTCTGCAATTTCTACAGCAATCTATCAAGCCTATATTTTGCGCTCTCTCTCTCTCTCTCTTTCTCTCTCTCCCTCTCCCTCTCTCTCTCTCTCTCTCTCGCTCTCTCTCTCTCTCTCTCTCTCTGGTGTTTATTTGACCCCAATCTCCACATACCCTTTCGAGGCATGAGTGTGTACATGCCCCCTGGAGTCATGGCTTAGCCAGGCCTGTGGTCATGCCAGTTGTTGCTGTAACCAAAGCCCTCTACCAGGTCCAGCAAAGGTGAACTATATCAGTCCCACTGACTATGGCGGTATGGAGGTCCCAGAGATGTTGTTAGGCTTCCAAGATTGGGCCAGGAACTGTAACACAACCTGGTCTGGGATATTATGTCTGTATCATAGTTGTAGAGTGCAACTATAAACTGGGTCCATGGTATTAGGGCCAATCTTACTGTAACATGAATCTCCATCGTTTTATTGAGTTAAGTCAGAAACATCACCCTGTTGACCTGAATACCCTTGAGCAAGTCAGATTAGTTACAGTATTATTTGTAGACATCTCAATGTTATACAAACACACAAATGTATTTGCGCACACACACACTCACACACACGCACACGTTACAGATAGTTAAGAAATGCCTTGGCCCTGAGATGGAATCGTTATTGGAAACATGTGGCGGGAGGATTATGAGAAACAGTAACTCAAATCTGTCTTTCGATCATACGTGTGGCCATGCTGTCCTCGGTGCTGGCAAAACAAACATCACCCCGGTGTCTCATAACTGTCCACTATTACCGGGGCCGGTGATTTGATATCGATTGGGTTTCATCGGAGCTCATAGACCTCCATCTTATTGTTTCACAGGTTGGTATGGCACTCTGTCCTCCCCAGAGCACCATGACCCTGTGCTGGCAGTATTATCTGCTATTATGGCTCCACGGAAGCCAGTGTCCAGAATGCTGAATCGGACCCATGAGCCAGACAGCACATTATATGTCCTGATAACGCTGTTATTTTTTTGGAGGCCTTGGGGGTCGGAGGAAAACATATCCATCTCGATATTTCTCTCGCTCTCTCGCTCTCTCTATCTCTCTTTCTCGCTCTCTCTATCTCTCTCTCTCGCTCTCTCCCTCTTGCTCTCGTTCTCTTTATCTCTCGCTTTTATTTTGGGTTAGTTACTCTGCAATGAAATGCAGTGAAATTCCGGTTATTCATGAATTGGCCTTTTGTCCAAAGTGGACAAGTGCAGTGGAATTTGCAGAGCCTTTTAATGTGCTTTGACATGTTTTACTAATGCCTCAATTACACTACAAATACCAGATAGGATGAGTTCTGTTTCAGCCATGACATTTTTGTATCCCTCTTTCTCCACAGGTCCTGATTGAGGCAGCTGTTTCCAGGGAGCGGCGGGGCTACATTGCTATCGATGACATCATGCTGCTAAACTATCCCTGCTGTAAGTGGCTCTTTCAGCGCTTTGGAAAAGTGACTGCTGAAAAGGCAGAGCAACTCAAACGTAGACACCAGGAAAAAAAGAAGCGCAGGAAAATATGCGGAATGACGGGGTGGGCGATGAGTGAAGAGGAGGAGGAGGAGGAGAAGCAGAGTACAATTGGATCCTTTACCTTTTGCTTGGTGAAGTTGCTTTGAGGCATGCACAACTGCACAGGGGGTTGGTTTTCATTCTGTGGTATTTTTTTAACCCTATAGATTAGCAAAAACACCTGTCTCTACATTATTTCCTTTATTTACCAGATGGGTCTATTGAGAACCAGTTTCCGTTTACAATGACGACCTGGCCAAAAGGCTATCAGGCATAAAAACAAACAGCAGACAAAGCAAACAAAACAAACAGAAGCAGAGGACAGAATACAACAGCACAGATTAACAGCAGCAAACATCAGTTACATACCATTTTAAGTTAACATAGTTTCTGAGGTGTGCAGAGCTTCTCTGCGAAAACCTCGACCCTCCATTAAGATATCTCAGAGACATAATGCACCTTTAGCTCTCTAGCTTTCCACTGGACGTCTCACCACTGTAGCTTTTAGCAGGATAAACAGGCTATGGCCGCTATGGCTCTTAAACACTTTTTCTCACCGTTCCGTGTAAGCCTCGATTGAGTGCTATTTCTTCCCGTTGTACTGACAGCGTAAAGACTGGCTTGATACAAATGTTTTTTTTTCTTTCTCGCACGGTGAGCCTCTGGGTGTCTGTCACCTGGTGGTAGTCTCCCTGCTGTGGAGCAGCTTTCTGTGTCTGTGGCGAAGTTGCAAGGAAAGGGGCTCAGCGTTCTGTCAGCCCCAGAGGACTCAGAAAAACACAGTAGCTAACACCGCTGGGCTTAATACCTGGACAAAGCTTCTCACTGCTTCTAACAGGCTCGCCCTGTGGCCTATTGCTGAGTATCGGAGCTCAGTCAGCTTACAGCACTTAAACGCTGTTAACACCCGTGGTCCGCACAGCTTTGATGTGACTTTTTGCAAAAGTGACACACGCTTGACAAATAATGTCACAGGCAACCTGCAGCGTGTCTCCCCAAATATGCAAATGTTTATTTTTGTTGTTGATTGAGGGTTCATGGGTGACTTGAGGCAATCACAAAGGCTGCTGGCAGTGCCACGGCTGCTAACCCCTGTGCGTACCACCAAGTGAGCCCAACGTGTTTCCCGGAGAAAGCAGATGGCATCCCCTGCATCTTCCCTCTGCGACCATTAAATAATTATGACTCATCAGGACCCGGGCACGCTGTCTGATATGGCATGGGGCCAGGCTGCAACCCTTGGCAATAGGAGGGACAACCATAGACACAGAGAAGCAAATCAAAGAAAATAGAAATAAAACATTCTTTGCCTTGTGGATATAGTTGAAACCACTGAGCGCGGTTGACATTTTTGTTCTATTCTCCAGAGTCCTAGTCTTCGACTCTGGAACCAGTGTAGCCGTCAAATGAAATATTCATGATGCTAAAGAGTCTTGAGGATAAAATCTGACACATTTAGCTGTACACCACTTATATCTATGCCAGCTGCAGGGCTATTATTTTCCTAATGTTTTGTATGTGTGCTTGTTTATGCTGGTTGGAAGTGGGACGTAAAATATGAATTAACCTTAGGTCGGAAAGTCGCTCGCAGAAAACAAAGTCACTTTCAGGCTACAAATAAAAAAGACTGACTTTTTAAAAAATCTAACTATTTCTACTTGTGCATATTGCCAAAGGGATTAGAAGAAACTCAAATATCTTTCACTCATTCTCTTTGATTCCGCAACCCCACCGCTTTTATGTGATTTTATGTCTGTCAGTTTCCTTGATTTACAAGCTGGGCTGTCCTCTTCAATTTCTTAGTACAGAAAGGCCGTGCTGCGTGCTGTAAACCAGTAGATAGGCTCCGCAGGGGTTCGCTCCTCACCACGCTATTGTTAATCACAAGGATGGGTGCTCTGCTCTGCCCTGCTCTCCCACACACACTGACTCACGGGCTTTCTTTGCTCCGCACTCCAAACAGCATGCTGAGACATTATCAGTGTGCCCTAGCCAAACGGAGTGGTTGCTCTGTTGTTTGTGATGTTCATCGGCCATTCTCCTGTGGCTCTCCTATACTATGCGTACCTTGTGGTGATGCATTCTTTAAAGAAAGAATAACTGCAGTGGAAAATGTGAAATGATGTTGCGTGCAAAGGCAAAACAAAAATGTTCTTATTTATGTTGCTCATCGCCCATTCTGCTCTCCTTTAGTATTTTGTACATTGGGCGCAAAGGCAAAACAGCATTTCTAGTTTAGCCTGCAAAAAGCCATGAGGATATTTTTACCATAAAATGTTATTATTTTAAATTAATGAACAAAATTTATTAAAATAAATAATAAAACTTTGCATGCTGCTTTGAAGGCAAAGGGTAGGTAGTCACACCAAATGTTGATTTGAAACAGATTTGCTTGTCCCTGACTTTGTATTTATGAATGGATAAATATTTTTCTTTTTATTTATTTTAATTTTTTTTCTAACTTTAAAGAGTTCACGCCTACCTAAAACTTTTGCACAGTACTCTATATACTCATATTGTTTTATGATTATGGTTTATTATAC
>JAVQIZ010031489.1:0-18094 GCA_036023535.2 Galaxias brevipinnis
CCCCCAAGGTTTATTGATGTCTTCACCTGACTGTCTCATAAATTTGACAGTGTATCATGTGTTCAGATCTCATTACTTTATACCGCCCAGATGAACAAATTTTTTTATGTTCAAACAACTTTAGTCAGTTATACTGACATGTAGAAAAAAATCATGGTAGGCTACTGCAATAACTTTCAGTAAATGTAAAATATTGAAATATTGAAATTGAGCTGTCAAAAAGGAGCTCTGAAGAATCATAAGGAATTAAAAACAATTGAAGTTTAACCCATTGTAGTATCCTTTTATGCTTCTCGACTGATTCTCATTCTAAGATCCTCAGTAAAATGCACGCTATGATCAAGATCTGAGGCAAAGTTACTCATTCACTGTGAAAAGGATTCTGATGACGCATGGTCAAATTAATGTCACTCTGGTGCTTTGTCCACTCAACTTTAGGGTTTGTGAGGACAGAACCTACCAAATACTGGATAACAAAAGCGTTATGATTTGTAGAGTTAATATATTACAGGCTACAGTAGGACATAGCATGCATTTAGTTAGTAGTAATACCCCCAATTGACAGGTTTTCCGGGTCAGAAAAAAAGTTCGAAAGAAATAGGCTATGTATTAATCATCTCAGAAATATGATTATGGCAAACAAAGTGGGCCATTGGACTAAAGACAGATTGTATGAAGAAAACGCATAAGTGTAGTAAATGTTAGTTAGCCTCATAATTAATCAGCCCTGAGGCGCGGGTAAACGGATTTGGCTCGTGCGTGCAGTGGAACTGTCCACGGTTCTGGATTGTAGACTTCAAACTTTCTTTGACGGGCTAGTCTTCATTGTGGTGAGCTGAGCACAAAGAACACACGTTATTGTGTAAAATGACAATTCCTGCTAATTTCCTGTTTTAATCTGGTAAATAAATGTTAGTTTGCTACTGTAAACTAACACATATTCAGCTAAATTAATATTAATTATGGTAGCTAGCTAACGAACGTTAGCTTATCTTCTGCCTCCCATTTAGAAAGCAAGCGTTAGCTAGCTAACTTCCTAACATTATTTACAAAGCCTACTTCACAAAACTCTGCAATGATAATATTACTAAAGATGGAAAAAAAGTCAAGCAAACCATAACCCATTCTGTTGGTTCATGGATTTAGTTTTTCTTTTACAGTGGAAAATATGAAAAAATATGAAAACCAACCAAGGCCTACTGCAGGTAAAATTATGCAAAGATGGCATTGTGCAATGGTGTTGAGCATATTACATATATGTGTGAAATACAATGTTACTGCCAACGAAGTCAACAAAAAGGATCCTCTGTTTTAGGCTGCCTGTCTGTGCCACTTTTCAACCAGAAGAAAAGAAACAGATTACCTCTTACATCTAATCCAGCAGAAAATGAATTCTGCTCCAGCAATGAGTACAGGCCTGCCCAGAGCTCTGCATTATCCAATAGAACATCCGGTGAGATCAAATCACAAAGTCCACATTTGTTAGGTCTTCAAAAACCCACAAACACAGCCAACATTCCTTTTTCTCTTTCACTCCAAGGAGTCATTGGTTTAGTATCCTTTCTGCCACTGGATGTCAGTACAGACAAAGCAAGAATAGCAATGTTAGTTTTCCCCCATTTCATCTCTTTTATTGCTCAGGTATTGGATATTACCAAACTCAGCCCCCAAACCTTCCTGTTGCTGCTGCTCAGGCTCGTCAGGGAAACCAACAGGGCATTCCACAGAGTCACCAGCAGTCCCAGCAGTACGGCAACAAACGACCTGCACCAGGACCCGCTCCTCCAAACAAAACATATGCTTGTCTACCACATCCATACAAAGCTGAAAACACAAAGTATGCTGGCTTTCTTTAATGTTAATGTTGAATCATGTCAAATGACTCATTGAAGGTTTGTGTCTTTGTTATGGGGTTGTCTGTAAACTGGTTTATGCATACATGCACACGATTGTTTTTGTATTTGTCACTTCCCAAAACTGATCTTGCATCATATTCTCAGTTCTCAGATGGGACAGCAGTATTGCAACACGGCAGCGAGACAGTATTCAAGGTGTGCGAATCCAGGGAATAGTAGCTATGCCCCCCTTGGCATTAGTGGTAACACACAGGGCATGCCCAGGCCTCCAAGCAGCTACTCTCAGACTGGTACAAAGCCAGCTTACAGACCAGCCAACCGGTCTGAACCCCACTTCTCCCAGCAGTCCAAACCAACTGCCCTTCCAAGCAGACCTGCTCCTCTGGTGCCTGTGCCCCAGAAACAAAACTCTACCTGGAAATTTAAAGCCACCAACAACACTGGGCCAAAGAGCCAGCCTGTTGAAGACATTGGAAGTAGGAACCCTGCCTTTAACAAACAAACTACACCTCAGACTCAGGTGAACATTCAATTCAAGTTACATTTAGTATTTGGTTTCAAGGCTTTATTTATACAAAGTATATTGTTGGACAAATGTAATAATTTACTGTATACATAACATTTGATTGATTGTATTGTGGTACTCTTGGTTCCTACGCTTACCAGACACCCGCCACAGTTCCAGTACAACCGGCCTCTGAGAACACGCTGCGGATTTTGACTGCTGTCATTGACGGCATGAGACATTGGAGCCAGTTCAAGGACAGAGACCCATATTTATTTGAGATATTTGGTGAGTGGTTTTGTTGGTCTGTAACCCATGCATGGACAGGGTGTTTTATGCTGTGTGCTTTCATGCTTTGCTCTCCCCACAGCAACACTGGACTCGGCGGTCACCGTGGGTTCCCATGGAGCCAAGAACTTCCTGATAAGGGACGGGAAGCAGGTGGTGCAGTGTGTCTTCTATGAAAATGTGAGTAAGGAATAACACTTCCCTTAAATGGTAAATTCCGTTTTAGCTGACCAGGAGTTTCTTGAGTTTATTACTGGAGAGCATTAAATCACTGCCCTGTGCTCTAAACGCTTCCTTATTGTGTGACAGTTATAGCTGACAGTTGCTTCCTTATCGGCATCAAAATGAGCTGAGCAGGCGTTTCTCAACCGTCATGTTTCTTGCTCCTGCATGTTTGTGAACCAGCTCTACTTCTGGTCTCACAGGAGCAGGAGCTGCCCCGCCTGATCCGCGGTCAGGTCCACCGCTGTGTGGGTAACTATGACCGTGCCAAAGACCTTCTCACCTGTGTGTCGGTCAGGGCAGCCCTGCCTTCTGAGCAGAGGAACTCCACTGATTCTGTGAAAGTATCCGATGCAGAGATGAGAGAGCTTGTAAAACCACTCAATGAGGTTTGACCCTTGGCCTCTGCTTGAACATTGAGCTGTATTTAAAAGCAAAAAAGGCTCACAGCCCCTCAGGAATATACTGTTTGGCACACAGGGCATTCGTGGCAGAGATGTGGCCAAATATACAAGAAACCCTTGTAAAATTTAGTAATTTTTGGGTGTTTCTTATTATTCTAGACAAATGGCTAGTAGGGTGAAAGTTAAACAATGTTAGGAAAAATGTATCTCAAATCATTGATCATTTCATCATTACATGATATAGCAACCACCATATGTTAAAAGGGAAACAGGGTTTCTTGTTGATATTGAGTGTTGGTCTGTGTTTAAAACAGTATATAATATATCTTGCACAATACTTTTTCACATTGAGACTTCATACAAAAGTAAAAAGATCTATTTCATCCATGTTGGGTACAAATATGTTTGGTCGACACTGTCAGGGACACCACTGTTCTACCTAACAGTCTCACGTCTCCCCAGCAAGGGGCACTGTTAGCATGTTTGCATGTTGTGCATTGTAGAATACAGCAGTTATATTACAGTATTGAAAGATGTTTATTTTATGATATTTCTGTTCCATTAGTTATTTACATTTTATATATAATATAAATATATATATGTATGTTAAAATATGTTTAATTATATTTGTTTGACAAAAAATAAAACCAGTTTATTTCGAAATATTTTATTACAAAGAAGATTCACAGAACAGCAAACATTGCTAAGAGGCTAATGTCAGTAAAACCAATACATTGATGAAATATTATCTCAAAATATATTTTAAAAAGGGGGTACGGTAAGAATGAAGGGTACCTCACATACATACACAATTAGTTTATGTACAACCAACATATTACTATGGAAAACTCCAGAATCTTACTCTACAAAAACAATTTCACCAGTGTGGAGACTTGACAAATGGTTTAATAGATTGGGGAACGAGCAGGTGCACTTACCCTAGCCCTTCCCACAATCAAAGACAACATAAGGTCAACACAATACCAACATTTCTTTCCTTATCTTCCAACAGTAGGGCTTTTTTATTTATTCTACAACTCTTTAGTAAATTATATTTGGTAAATGTCAGTTGACTTAATGTTCAAGGACCACTAGTACTACAAACACACAGATGCCTTGGAGAAAACGAGCAAAGATTCATGTAATTTTCATTGTTATGGGAAATACAACAATTTGTCCTTGACACATAGTAAAGAAATAAAGCGAGAAGAATTCGATGGGTGAGAACATGCTAAGCCATTAGCTTATCTCAGAACCTAATTATTTATATCCTTGCTTCACACGTTATTTTAATAATGTGCCAACTCAACAGTGATAACTGTGGGTTAAGTTCAATTTGTACAGCTCTCAAGCTTTGCCACTCAAATTCCTCAAATAATGAGGAATGGCAAGAATTTATGTATGAGTGGCAAGTCACAACCTTTTAATGAAGTAATTATAGTAATTGACCTTTTCTGAATAATTGGTTTACTTGTTAGGGCACAATTCAGCAGAAGTACTGCTCTCTGCCATTATCTTCAAGCATAAAGACGTAATCAAGCCCTTCCATATCTTTTCTGAGTTTGACAAAATCATACCCTAACGCAAATTAAAACACAGAAAAAAATATCACTCACATAGAGGAATAGAATAAAAGTTGAATATTTTACACCACAATATCCACAGTGTTTTGAGTAGTGGTAGATGGCTACCTGATGGTATTTAAGTAACATGTCTTAGTTATGTCAAAGGCACAAGTTGGTCTCATCAGATCTACTATCTAGATCAATTAAGTAACTATAAGCTAACTCCAACTTAGTATGCGTTTTTGTTCACATATTTCTGTTTTGTGTCATTTAATTTGGTCCTGAATTTAAGTGTTTAGTATTATATTTTATAAAGTTGACACCAATAGAAACATTAATTGGGTTTAACATGTTCATATTACACTAAGAAAAGTTTGACAAAAGATCTAAGCCAACATCAAATGATCAAATGCAACCAAGGTTCAACGTAGCTCTCAGAGAAATACTGGACTAATTGAGACCCCTCTCATTTTAAATGACAGTATTCAATACAGTCTTCAAGACAGGAGAAATGCTTTATGTTCCCACTCCTCAGCAGATCATGACAAGCTATGCTCCTGATTAATACTTTCTCTGGTGAGGGTGTATTCCATAGCTTACTCCGTTGTTGCAATATTCCATAAGAGACCGTTTTAATCCATCTTGAACTACACAAACCTCCTGTTTGAATACATAGAAGTCCATGTCCAACCCTTTGTAGTCAGGAGTGTTTTTTATTCCTCTGTTATCGTAAGAAAGTTTAGGGATTGGTCTGTATTGTTCTTGATGTAAAGTGGCTATGCCAGTTTCAGAAATTTCCCTCAGGACAACACCAAAAAAATCTATAATATTAAAATCTCCATATCAGCAGTTAATCTCATACTTTCAGAATATGCTCCTCCATTACCTTTTTTTTGTTTGTTTTTTACATGCAAACGACTGGAATGTTACACTTGTTGACCAATCTTATTGCAAATATCAATTATTGAGTTGAGAGTTGTGTAATGCATGATGTTTCCTTTGTCATGCTGATGCTTCATTTTACAATTAGCAGTGACATAGTAAGAATGCATGTGCACTGCTCACACCATACAAAGAAGTCAATGTTCTCACAAAGCATATCAGGTTGAAGAACGTAACTTTTTTACCGTAACTTTGAAAACTTAAACCTAGATTTGATAGTAGTTACTTCACACAAAATTATTTTTCATCATCAGATCAAAAGAACTGAAAGAGGGGCTTTTTGACAAGGGAGGTCAGGACGGCAGTATGCCAAATGTCAAGTTGGGTACAGTGGACTGTGCATTGCAAACAGCATCCTGTAGAAAAAGGAGGATAATATCAAAGAGGGGGAGAGAGAAAGTCGACAAGGAGGAAACACTGGGGCTCCAGATGTTGCATTATAAGAGAGTGGGCAGTGGAGTGGGAGACAGCTGCTCTTTTGGTGCATATTTGGCAAAAAAGGGCAGGAAGAGAGTGAGCATGACTCCCACGATGGCCAGCATGTAACCCCAGCCAATTTGACACTCGCCAGCGCTGTAGATATCTGAGTCTCCGCAGTAGGACCTGACCAGGTTGGAGTTGAGGCCAAAGGGGTACACGACCAGTCCAAAGCCCATGATGAACACTGGGAGACACAAACAGAGAACCTGTGGTCAAGCACACATCACACACATATTCAGGTACTGCACAATGAAAGCACACATAATCTGCTCAGAAATAAGCCAATTGTATAATGCTAAAGCCGTACACGGTGATATGTGTTTATCTGTACCTTCCTAACTGTGTAAACATTTCACACTGGAGGCTGTTTTTAGTTGGACCCCACGTTCCCCAGTCTTCCTGTCATGTAGTTTAGAGACCACTTGATGGCAGTAAAAGTTTTACATTAGGAGAGGACAAGAAAAGCTACTGAAAACCTGGGCATATGTCAAGGCTGTAATTTAGAAGTTGGAACATAATATCTGCAGTTGTACTTTAACCGACTCATATCAGAAATAAATCACACCTAGATAGTTCCAGAAGCTAGGTCAAACAGGCACTTTGGCAACAAAAAGCGAGGATTTTTGATTGAAAGAGCCTGCTAATGCATTGTGAATCATGTCTAAAAATCCATTAGTGCTTCACATCTTAAACTGATGCGCTCTTCAAAATAAGAGCCCCCCCTCCGCCCTGCTGCACTGATCAGCTTTCTGAGGCAGTATCACATCCACCGTGCCCATGCAGTCAGAGGGTGTCTCACTTTTACAAATTGAGTCAAGTCTGCCAGCAGCCCTACCAAGCAGATATTGACTGATGCAGAGTATCAGTACTGCTCTTACTCGGTCAGAGTGGAAAGGAACAACTGCGTTGGATTTACATTAGAAATAAGTAGTAGAGAGATGAATAACAGAAATGAGATGAAATAGTACGGTGAGCGATAAGGTCATTCCTAGATGAGAGATACAACATGAATAACTCCGTCCATGAATGCAGTTTATAACTTCAAATACTGTCTAAACTGAAGCACACCGCTGAGTGCAAGGGCAAAGAGGTAGAGAGGAAAGCAAGGCAGAAGGAGAGGCTTGGGGAAAAGTGAAAAGAGTAGAGAGCTATCTGTGTGCGTGGGAGGTCGCGAATCCTAGGCATACTGGCTAATGACACTTTGATGGTGTTCTCCATCAAACGATCCTCAGCGTGTTTAGGTGCACGGACACACCATCGTTTCAAGGCCCCTTCATTCTTGCACGCTGGGCGACGGCAACACCAAAGCCTGCATGCACATAAAGCTCTCGAATGGGTAAATAATGAGCAGCTCACCAGGTCCCAGATAATCAATGCTGAAATCTAATCAAGCCCACAGCCTTAAACAAGTGGCAGCACAGACGGGAGCAGTGAGCACTGGGTTTCATGCACAGACCCAGGAGGGCACACAGGGCAATTGTTGTCTGGATCAGATAAGACAGTGTGTGTGTGTGTGTGTGTGTGTGTGTGTGTGTGTGTGTGTGTGTGTGTGCTGCCTCAAGTCGATATAATCTCTGCTGGCCACATAGCTTCTTTGTTAATGGGAACCTACTTATCAGCAAGTCTTACAGTCAAACTCAGACCAGAGGCTGAGAGTTGCTGATTCGCCGTGTGGATCCACTGTATATCGTTCAGCTCGTTTCAGCGTGGGTCGACGGAAGAGGGTCCACTGAACAGCATGCTCTGAATGCTTCCATACAGTAGCTTGACCGAATGTGATTCATTCCAGCATAACACATTCTCTGACCGTGATCCATTCTGAAGCGTAATAGGTCTTGTGTTGTGTGGTGCTGAAATCGTCTGTGGGTGCTTTGTCGGATGCTCGACCTTGAGAATAAAGAAGGGACCACGGGCAGGCCCATTATGGACATGGATGAGGGAGCTCAGTCTCATGACCATAAAGGCTACCAAAGCATGGCGCTCAATCCCCTATGTGGAATACGTGGGGCGCGGTGCCGAGGGACAAGATGCCACGGCGAGGAGACCGCTTATAGAAACCTCACGGCATTCCATTACCCGCCTGCCGCATGCAGCGGGGTCGCAATCACCTTACCCAGCACATTGAATATCCCACGTTTTATGGCCGCGTCGGGAAGAGATGGCTGAGAAACTACTCTATAGGACCAGTTATTCCAGAGGTGGGGGTGTGGCAGTGCTGCTCAGAAAGGTGCATGGCTGAGACCACCATGTGACCATGACAACAGAGATAGTAAGCACTGCCTCTAATGAGCCACCAACACCTACTGAGCAGACATGGGCATGAAACACTAGCTATAGAATCCCAAGGAAGAAAAAGAAAAACGTCGACACGACGGAGTCTTGGCCGTCTTAACCCAATCCTATATCCATCAGGACAGTGGAGTGTCGCCGCCTCGGTTGGATGGCAGCTACAGCACCAATAAAGCCAGTAAGCCGTGAGGAAGTGCCGTTAAAACACAATTACAGGCAGTTTAAGGAGCCGCCTGCACAAGGGCCGCAGGGCACTAAAACGCATTCAGCGCCTCAAACACCTCCTACCTGTCTGGCTCTCTCCTATCAGCCACTGTTTACTGAGCTTCCTGTGCTGCTCCGTGGAGTGCATTCTGGGTATTCAGGTAGGGGAGCGTGGGGAAGTGTGGCGAGAGCGATTATCCAACACTAATCAGGTGGGAGTGCTGAGCACGCAGCCCATTGGGACAGCAGTATGGCCCCGAAAAATGGAGGCAGGGAACAATGAACGCAGGTCAGCTAGAGGGTAGTGTGGAAAGCATGCTGCCAGCACACACACACACACACACACACACACAGGTCATACAATAAATGTTATTCATACAATTGGTACTCATCTCTACTAACTCACATCCTATTTCCCATTAACCTCCCAAATATTCCGTGTTCGCAAAGGGATTCTAATACAACCCAAAGAACTGAGCAAATAATCAACCAACACGCCACAAACAATGAGATTTTTCAGCGGATGTATTTGCCTGCTGTCCCAGAATATATTTTAGTAATCTTTTATTTATACAACGGGAATCCTACTGAGACAAGGTCTCTATTACAGAGACCTGTCGTACAATAACAACAAAATAAAAACAAACTAATGAATAGAGATGAGCTATGCAGATTGTTTGGAGGCCTGAGACAGACCTATGGCGGTGTTGTGGTAGCCACGCACACCAAGTCATTATGCCGCCGCTTCTCCACTGCTGTCAGTCTCTAGCCACATGAAACGAATGATGCTAAATCACCAGCCACAAACGTCGCACCCTTTGGATACGCCAGCAGGCTATGTGCATACCGTTTGAGCCCACTGGACTCGGCCCACACACGCTATAGATGCTCAGGCTAATTTCTCCTTTGTACTGCCTGTCATCCTTGACATTTCCCACGCTTGGAAAGCCGACATTGTATAATTTCTTGTGACCACTGGCTTGTTTTTTCCAACGGGTTTGCATGCACACAGATCTCAGAATGTTTTGAAGTGCCCGCGGGGAGGGAGGGGGGTATGCACTGACAAACATCATGTTGTGGAGAAGTGCAGCGTTCAAGAGCACTAGCTTTCGTTGCTCATCAGTTCGAGACGGGTTTTTACAGTTAGGTGGGAGCTGCTCGATAGCCGTGTAGGCAGCGGCAGTTGAGCTCAGAGTCAACGATGGAATAAACATGAGTGAGTGCTCTGTCTCGGAGGTTGTTGACAGGGAGAGAACGAGGGGGGACAGAGTGCTGTGGGCGTCGAGTCGGCGAGGTCAGTCCGGAGTTTATTTTATTTCTACTCCCCTTGAGGCCCTTGCGCCCCTGTTTTTGATGAGCCGGTGAAACCAGGCGAGAAGCACCTGGCCGCCGTGGCGCCGAGCGGCACGGAGCAGAACGAGCCTTCGTGGAGGAGCGAGGCGGAGGAGGGCCGGCGGGGCCTCTCCGTCCCCCTGGGGCGAGCTCTATGATGGGTCAGCGTCCATGCGTGACAGTGCATTAACTCACGGCCGGCCACCGTGGCTGATGCCACTCTGACGCTCCCTCGGGGGTGACCGGCCTGCCCCCGCTCACCGTGTCGCCAGGCAAACAGCAGAGTGAGCCAGCCACTGGGAAAAGGTCTACAGGTGAGTTTCTATCAACAGCCCGAAACACGAGAACCGGATCCACCCAGACGACAGGGCATTTGGTGTTGTTTTGGAGGGCACACCCAACGTGATCGAATGCAATGAATACAAGGGTAACGTCACATTCCTTGCTTATAATACACTGGATCCGTTTTTGTTTTTTTCCTGGAGCTTGCAGGAAAACCCGACATGGAGCTCAGTCAGGTGCACTTCAGGGTCTGCTGGCTAGGCTAACATGCTCTAGGCCCTGAACATAATAAATATCTGTAGACTGAACAACCAAACGCTTCACATAACCTTATTGTGTGCACAGCTTTGCGTTGGCTGTGATGACAAACAGTGGTGCGGTCTAGTCATGTGGCCCAGTCCCAGTGTATCCAGCCGCCCTGCACGTCTGCCATGCAGTTAGCCGCTCTTTGTTAGCGCGTCCGTCCTGTGAGCCTGAAGGGCCGTTCATTAGGACGTTAACAGGGCTCTGCCTCGGATCAAACCGTATTAGCACCACACTGTCTGCTGCAACTCTGTTAGCGCCCCAGGACATGGAGCTGGGTGATTGAGTTAAGAGATGGAGGGGCTTACACCCGCGCAAAACGGGCCTGTCTAATTCCTGGTCGTAGCCACAGTCTGGCCTGTTCCCTGTGGCGCGGTAGGTGAACTACCACCTCCAGTGATTACTGACTCTATGGGCTGTCTCTGCTGTCCGTATATAGGCTGTCCTCAAATATAGCTGAGGGGATCTGTAGTAGCCCTGGTTCAACACTGCAGGGAGTCAGAAGGCGAACGTTGGAGTCTGAAAGGGAAAAAAACATACGGGGTTAGGCAGGGTGGAGAAGGGGGAGGCAGGGAGAGGCAGGATGAGGCGGGGTGAGGCAGGGCACTTCAGGGGAGGCTAAGGCCTGGAGCGTTAAATGCAAACAAAAGAAAACAGTTAACCGTTGAGCAACTCTCCTAAAGTCTGACAAAAGGATCCACTGGATTGGATAGCTCTCCTGTATTCGTCTCTTACAGCCGGGAGAGAAGAAGAAAAAGAAGGCATTTGGACGGAATAATACCGTCGCACTTATCTCGTCTGACCTCCGAGGCAGCCAGTGACAGTCTCCCACAGAGAGTGAGCTGCCCTAAAGGAGGCATGAGACCTCATCTAAAAGAGAAGTGCTGCCAAAAGCTATCTGCCACAGCTGCCACCGTAGAACCAGAGGGTGTCAGCTAGTGGAAGCATTGTTAATACCTTCCCCCCTGGATAGGCTCCAGTGTGTTCAGAACTCGACTGCCAGGGTTCTCACACGCACCATGCCCTGGCATCCCACACTCATACACCTACACTGGCTCCACGTCAAGTCCTGTGTCCGTGTCACCTACAAAATCCTCCTCTTCATGTACAAGTACCTCCACGCCCCAGCCCCACAATACCTTTCCGGCCTAACGATTTGTATTTTTGTTATTTATTTATTTCATGTTAATTGTTTTAACAATAACACTTCCTTTTATTTGTAAAGACTGTCCTTGGGCTTCTTGAAAGGCGCTCTTAAAAATGTTATTAAATTAAATTTTATTAATTAAATAAAAAGACATAAAAAAGTAATTACATTTATTAAATTCACAAGGCTTCAGTCTTTCTTCTGGCAAGATAATTACTTTCAAGTCCCACTTTGGGACTCCACCTTCCTTAACTTAAAAGACTTGTGAAAGGATGTTGTTCTGTTCGTAACAAAAACACGTACTTCACAACATACCAAGGAGATCATGTCACCAGTGAATGCAGGAGAAAATAAAGAAAAAAACGGTCCTTCTCTCTCTCTTTTAATCCAGGGCGTGGGACTCTCTGTTTACTGAAACATTTGAGGGCGAGTTTAAATAAACCCTGCATACATCTCTAATACATCTTGATTTGCTCAGGCAGCACTCATTTGTTTGCATTGCCAGCGCTGCTTGTCAGTGATGAAGCACAGTGACATGAAACATGTGCTGTAGGCCCTGGAAAACACCAAGAAATATTGTTTAATTACAGTCGCGGACGATGGCTATACATCAAAACACTTTTCTTTTTTTTTAAGCCGCCTTTCCTTGCACTCTTCCCTTCTTTCTGCTGTCAACCTTAGCCCCTTTGCTTTGATGAACAGATGGGGTAAAGAGGAGAGCAGGATAACGATAGGAAGCTGGATTCGGAGCTGTGCCAGGGCACATGTCTGGGCCGGTCACTAGCACCACGGCAACTGTCACTTTGAAACTCCCCTAGACTCATTCAAAATAGATCCTCAGTAACAGACGCTGTTTGTTTTATGCTGCCTTTACGTGTGCTTCACATTGTCTTTGTGTGTTGGAATTACTTTGGGGATTGTTTTGTGTGTGTGTGTGTGTGTGTGTTGTGTGTGTTGTGTGTGTTGTGGTCCTGTCACTGCCTATCATACCATTTCCAACCACAAAGCTTGATAATCAAAGCGGAAGGGAGGGCGGGAGGAGAACACAGCCGATTCTTGGAAATTGCTTTTCATTGCTACCCAGCACGCATCACAATATTTCCATTTTCCTCATCAGGCAGGCGGTGGTGGCATTCGACGACCTCTAACCCTCTCTCTTCATCTTTGTATCCCCCTCTCTCCATCTCTGTCTCACTACGGCGCTCACTCTCTTTTTTATTTTTGGTCTGATGGGAGAAGTGGGAGAGAGGCGGATGCTGGCCACCAGCACATTCCTTCCAGGTGTGTGATAGTGCATATCATTAGGGGGAGATGGTGCGCTGGTTTGGGGGGAACGGGGGGGGGATGACTGCCTGTGGCTATCCATAGGTGACCATGGCACTCTGAGGAACCCCAGACCCAGCGGGGTGTTGTAAAGGGGCCCCATCAATCCTCCGAATGCTACGAGGAACGGTGCTGTCACACGGGGTCTCCTTGGTACTGAGCGGACACACCATGGTGGACGCTACATGGCAGCGAGGAGCAATCCCCCGAATCATCGCCAGCATGGATTTGTTTACTTGGATCGACATACACAGTAAACCGTGACAAACCAGCACATTGTCAACCGCAAATGGGCGAAGGCAAAGCAAAGATACTCCTGCTGCCTTACGGTCCCCTGACGGTGGGGGAAAGGTTGCTGTTGTGGCGCCCGCATGCAGCTAGCCACCGGGGCGGTTGCTGGGAGAGGGCAGCTGGCCGCGAAGCGTGGCGAGGGCCCAGTGGGGACGGTGTCCTAACGCCACGGGCTGTGCTGCCGGCTGCATGAGCCATGCTGATAATTAAGCTCACGGGGCCTTGGGGGAAATTATGCTAATGCTTCCAGCTCCGGAAGCGCTGGACGTCCCTCGGCGTGTTTGGCCAGAGGTGATTGGCGCTGACCGGAACGGAAGAGAGAGGGAGGGAAAGGGAGAACGAGAGATGGAGATAGAAGGGAAAGAGAAACAATGGTGTGTGTGGCTTTCCCATAGAGAGTGGAGCAGACTGGAACAGGTTTAGGTAGACCAGCACCACAGCCGGGCTCTCAGACAGAGCAGAGCAGACGCAGTAAGCGCACAGCGTGGGACTGAGTGCCTACAGAGCCAGAGGATGAGGGGAGAGAGGGAGGCAGAGCTCTAGAGGAATGGAGTCGAGTCTGGGGGAATGGCGATTGCCGTCTCAGGGCAGCAAGCCGGGCGGGTCGGACTCGACCTCGTTCCGTCAGGAGGAGAGGCACCACAGGAAGGCGTTGTTCCTCACCACGAGCTAATGGACAGGCATGCACGGTGTGGAGGAAAGGAGGAAAGGCACAGAAGAGGAGGGGTGGATGAGAAATAAGAAAGGGAAATAACGCTGTAAAGAACAAATGAAGGGTAAGGATGAGAAGCAAGAGGAAAAAACAAAGAGGCAAAGAGTATGAGTAAATGAAAGAGAGAAACAAATGAGTGAAAGAAGAGATAGGGAGAAAGAGAGCGCGATGAAAAACAAAAAGGGTCGGGACAAGAATGGTGACGCTATGACACCACACGGAACAATGGCTGCCTCTATTCGCTCAAATAAATTAAAGAGAGCAAATAAGATTCTTAGGAGGAATTCAATGTGTCGGGGCAATCCTGGTGCTCTGGCAACACAAAGGTTTGACAGACTAAAAAAAGAGAAGGACTTCAAATGAACGAGGCCTGGCTTCAGCAGGGCTGCAATTGCCTGTCTGAGACTCTGAGGAAGGGCTTTGTGCAAAGGTGATCACAGTGGCGGCTCCCTGGACTGTCGCTCCCTTGGTTAAATTGAGGGAAACCTACTGACCTTGGAAGTCAGCCGCAAAGAGATAAGGAGAGGGAAGAGAGAAAGGGAGAGACAGGTAGAGTGAGACAGTGGATAACAGGAAGGGAGAGACAGAGAGAGAGAGAGAGAGAGAGAGAGCGAGAGGGAGAGAGAGAGAAAGAACGAAAGAGAGAGTTAGCCAAAAAAAAAAAAAAAAAAAAAACGTGGGATGAAAACGGAGTGGAGAGAGCCAGAGAGCAAATGGAAACACATGGATTTGGGAGAGACTAGAGGAGCGGGCAATAACCCCCCGGCCGACTGTAGCCGGCAATCTCCAGGACGGCCACGGAGTGAGTGGTCCATCACAGTGCCCTTTATAGCACCCTGTTATCACGGGGTGATTACGCGGCTCTCCTCTCCGTGGCATTACTGCTCTGCCCCGGAGGGCTGAGGGGGAGCCAACAGGTGGAACATAGAAGAGAAAAGAAAAGACGGGGGGGGGGGGAGAGAAGGAAGGTCGCGACGGTTCCCAAATGCAACGGGGAATGTTTAGCAAGGCGGAACACCTCCCCCCCACCCCCCCCGTCTCAATCACAGACCGGATGGCTTCTATGTTCCGATGCGCGTCCCTCTCCCGCTCCCGCGTTTCCGAGGACACGGTTAGCTAGCCCACGAGATCTCCTTCCTGGGAGCGCTCTGTCGGAGGCACGAGTGCCGCGTCCAATCTATCATCTTAATTACTTTTCATTTCCATATCGCTATCCGTGTTGTACTGTCGCAAATTCATTTGCGCCTCAGACAAATTGCTTGTCCTTGACTTGCTCGTCCCTTGATTGACAACCAACGCCACATGGTGAGTTTACCTCGACGCCGAGCTGCCTAAATGAAAACAAATCAGTCCATCAATCCACCCGGTGCGTTGGGCAGAATTGGCGGAGGTAACCAAGGATATCACACAGAAGGGAGACTAAATGAGGAGAGAGCCCAACAAAGAGACTAGGCAGAGGAAGCCGACCGTGGCCTCCTCTATGTTTAACGACAACACACAACTCAGACGCTAAGCCTGTGTAGCTGAGGTGGACAAGCTAAATTGGACTGCGAATTAAAATGGACGAGGTATAACTGACCGACTTGACTGTTTACAACCCACCATTGTGTGTGTGTGTGTGTGTGTGTGTGTGTGTGTGTGTGTGTGTGACAGCAGCGTGGCCAGCGACAGCCCCTCAGCTGGCTGTCCCCTGGGGTCACAGGCTCTCTCCAGGGGCCCAGTGCTGCCGGGGTGTCCCTTTGACACACAGAGCTCCATGCTGTGCTACACAGTGAGCCACTGGGGCCCTGTCACCACACTGTCCAGCTCCACTCACCCAGGTCGAACATAGACAATATCACACACTGAGTATAGTGTGGCGAAAGCTTGGCCTGCCGGTCTCCGAACACAGCATGTTGGAAAATGTGTGTGTGTATCAAAGAGTGATCATCAGTAGATTTGAGGATGGTGTGTGATGTGAATCAGAGCGGCGCTGTCTTATTGGTTACTTCCTGCAGCAGAGCAGGACAAAGGAGAAACACCTGAGCCCAGCAAGCAGGTAGTAGCCCTCATTCATCAGTCTCGGTGGGTTGTCTGTGACTGTGTGTGTGTGTGTGTGTGTGTGTGTGTGTGTGTGTGTGAGAGAGAGAGAGAGAGAGAGAGAGAGAGAGAGTGTGTGTGTGTGTGTGTGTGAGTGTGTGTGTCATCTCCCCAGGCATACGTGTGTATTAGTCCCTATATTTTCTTTTTCACTTACATGTGATGGTATGCAGTGAGTGTGTAGGTGTGTGAGTGTGTAGGTCGGGGCTGTAACTGGGGGCAGCGTGATGAATCCCCCCATGACACAGAGGCCCCCCGCCGGGCCGCTGTAATGAAGCCGGGAGCCACCGTGACTCCCTGACCTACTGGCATTAGAGGGAAATGGAAACCATTACCTCAAAGCCTTCACCTCAGGGTGGAGGATGAGAGCCACAGAGAGGAGAGGGGGGTGTCAGTCTGGATCCCTTTCCAAACAACAGATCTGTCAAGACATTGACGGGCACTAAACAGGGGCCGTGTGTGTGTGTGTGTGTGTGTGTGTGTGGGTGAGCCCGTGTCTCATATACTGTACAGCAGGTTGATTTCGGAGATGCTTATAGAGAACCGAGCAGGCAGTGTGTTTTTTTAAACAGGCGGTGCACCTTAGAAAGGGGCTGACCAGCAGAACTACAGCCGTTCCATCCTCTCCACATGGGACACACACACTCCCAGACACCACGCTATGGAGGGCAGAGAGAAAGGGATCTCAAAAATGTGTTTTCTCTCTCTCCTGTGTTGTAGTAGAGGACTGTCAAACTCCCCAGAGGTCTGAGCATCCTCTTTTTCATAGTTTGTGGAGTGTGCGTGTGTGTGTGTGTGTGAGAGTGTAGATGTGTGTGAGTGTGAGTGTGAGTGCCTGCTACTGATGTCTATGCTAGCGTGTCTCCACTCAGCCCTCCTCAATGCATCTTGTTGACAAGAATGGAGCATCGTTCTTTGTTCCGAGTTTCCAGCAGAGTAAACAGAGCCCGCTCCTCTGATGTAGCTCTCTCCGGATGTGTGTGTGTGTGTGTGTGTGTGTGTGTGTGTGTGTGTGTGTGTGTGTGTGCGTGCGTGCGCGTGCGTGTGCGTGTGCATATCTTTTGGTTTTCGTGCGTTTGAGTTGATGGCTTCAGTTAGTCTGCTTTGTCGTCTTTCTCGGGCGGGGGTGGAACTGCTAAGAGGCCAGCGTGTCACAGCAGAGAGCCAGGGGGGGAGGCTTTGGTCTCTGGGAGGTGAGCTGTGTTCTGTGTGCTGCTCCGGGCTGCCTTCATTCTCCACTCCCCGTCTCTGCTGACTGCACTCGGTCACCCAGTGGTGTGGGATATCTCCCATCTCCCCATCTCTGGGCGCAGGTCGGGCTCATTATAGACGCGTGCGGGCCTTATCTCTCTCCGCTGAGGAACACAGAGATCTGCAGGGAAGATGACCCTCCACTGTGGGCCGCCTCTCCTCTCCTCTGCGTCTCCTCTCCCCTCCTCTCCTCTGCGTCTCCTCTCCCCTTCTCTCCTCTCCTCTGCCTCTCCCTCTCCTCTCCCCTCCCCTCCCCTCCCCTCCCCTCCTCTCCTCTGCCCCTCCTCTCCTCTCCCCTCCTCTCCTCTCCTCTCCTCTCCCCTCACCTCCTCTGCCTCTCCGCTCCTCTCCTCTCCTCCTCCCATGGCTGATCACTGTTTGAAGGGAGCAGAGCGTCCGCAGGCCCCCCCCCCCCGCTCCGCCCTCCCGTCACCTTCCATTGCCTTCTGCGTGCGGCGGTCCTTAGTGTCCCTGTCCTCGCTGATGAGCATGGTTACACACACACACTCACACACACACACACACACACACACTCTCTCTCTCTCACACACACACACACACACGTCTAATGGCAGCTTTTAAAGGGCTGCCTGTGCTAATGGAGTCTCAAGGGACCCCC